>JAVJIF010014754.1:0-129240 GCA_038442645.1 Agave tequilana
ATTACAGAGTAAGGCCTCTAAAACTAACAGAAAGCTAACCATGAAGTAACCTAAATAAAAAAAGTGGCTTTATCAAGTTCAGGAATCAGAATTATCCCCATATCAGAACGGTGACTTGTATCCCCACTTCATAATTTTGGATTTTGTAATCCAGTCTAACTAGCATATTCTTTGGTTTAAAAAGCCAGTAGCATCCAACTAACATATAAAAGACATGACAGGGACAAATCCAAGTAAATTTATACATTTTAGCATTGGGACAATTAAATTGTTATCTTAATCAGTTTATACCAAGATAAATATACAAGTTCTTCAGGGAATAATTTGATAAAAAGAACAAGATAAGGGAAATTTTGAAATTTTAGTGCCAGTGCTCCACATTCTGATAAACAACAGAAGGGTAGCATATAAGATTCAAGGCTATGAACCATTAAGACCAAGTTATTTAAACATTAACCCAAATTTAGAAAATTCAAACAAATCTATAACAGTTCGGGTAACCAAGCATAAATAACATATGCAAGAGTTCACAAATAGCAAGAGTACAAACCTGGAGCATTGCAGCATTGATGCGGATTCAGCTTCCACATCAACTAGGAGTACACTACAAGAACCGCTCCAGTTCCTTGCCCTTTAACTTTCCCTCCTGAGGTATCTCTATCCTCAATCATTGCTCTGAATTCTTTCGAATTATTTAAAGTACAATCGCTCAAATACTCTGCAGCTTCCTGACCAAAATCATCCTCCAAGTTTGGGACTTTAATAAATGCTAGGCTGCAAAGCTGAGCTAAACCAGGTGATGAAGAGACCGAGGGATCCAGAGGACGTAAACGACTATAGGTAACTGTTTCTTGATTTCCATAATCAATGTAAAAGACTTCAAACTGATCCTTCGGTGACTCCACTGCACCTCTGGTCCACTGACAATCTATGAAACCATAAACACAGAATAAAAAGACAAGTAAAACACATGAATCAGGTAATGCAACAGAAGCAAAGTCAAAGTCATCATAATTCTGAAATAATACGCATCAAACTGATGACCAATTGTACTGATATAAGGTGAATATCCATCCTACTTTTCCAAGCCCAAATATGTGGAAACTTTAATCAATGTATGCCACAAACTGCAGCACAAACATGAAAAACAACAATAATACACTTAGAACTATAGTGGTTAAGTAGAACAAAAGATAATTCCCATGCACGGCTTCAAGAATCAGGGTATAATTTTCCTCAAAAAGAATCAGAGTATGATTGAATATTTAGCATAGGAAAGTTGAGATACGACCCCCACCCCCCCCCCCCCCCAAAAAAAAAAAAAAAACCCCAATATATCCATTCATGCCTCTGTGTCTGTATATATACTACAGACCAATCCTCTAAGTGGCTGCCATTGCACATGCAATATAACAGCATGCAAACACGTGCTGGCACATACAGATACAAGAACATTGCATACAAGAGCAATAAGCATTTAGCACACTTCAACAGCCAAATAAAAATTGCATTCAACATAGAACAAATCTAGATCAAATGAGTTATATTTAGTAAAGCAATTGAAAAATTAATGAGCTCTTAGTTTTTAAAGTATACACAACAAAATATCCAATTAACGCGACAAAATATTCACACGAGATCTTCTTACGAGCTCACTTGCCTTCAGTTGTCAAGCACTTTAGGCCTCCATACATGTGATGTATACATATCCGACACCGACATGTGCAAGAGAGTGGAGCCTTGAATCAAAATTTAAAACAAGGGACGTCACGGGCTAGATAAGTCCAGGACACGTATCTATAGTTATTGGGTACATAAAGGGCTGGGCCAGAACTCATTATCACATAACTAAGAACCATCCCATTAGAAGTTGGGTGTCTTCAGTTCGAGTCGGCTCTACATTCACTTCTTTAACCCATTATATTTAGTTCACTTTTAACAGTTTACATGAAATGGAATCTGTAATGTTTGAATGAAATTGGGTTTATATGCTTCGTTACCATGAACGTTGAGGTAAAATCGTGTCCAGTCCTAATTCTGATGCGTGTGTATATTATATCTTGCTGTTCTGTCTGTGAATTATCCATAGTTCTTTTTTTTTAAAGATTCCATGAATCCATGCACCTGTCTTGAAGTGCCATGTCTCATGTTTATGTCGACACAACATAGTCAAGTAGCTCATATGATAACATTATCAAATCATCAACAAAAATGTTCAAATTGTTCACTCGGAAAAAACACAAAACTGTTTCTGAAACACCAAACTAAAAGTAGTTCAAACTGTGACAATTTTATATTTATAAATAAGTGTATTAATTTTCTTACCATGGCTCTATTCCAGGAATTATCTACACTGAACTGAGCAAGGACAATGTCACCCTTTGCCGGATTAAAAGCTCCAATCACAGGAGCTTCCTGAAGATTTAATGAAGAAAGCTGCTGTTGAATCCCAGCCACCCTCTGATCGCCAACAGTTTGAACATAGAATTTGCCACCACCTAAGACTTCAGTGACTACAACCTGTATCCAATATAGAGGGTAATTGGTTGTTAAAAAAAATTATCCATGAATGATTCATATAAAAGTAAACCATTTAAGATTTTTTATCAACTACCACCTTGAGTACTTCCTTCTGTTTTGAATCGGCTGTAGATCCATTAGCAACTTCCTGTCCTTCAACATAGTTCTCCCATGCCTTGAGAAAAGGAAAGAAACAGTTTGTCAATAAAAATACTTCAGTTTTGTTTGTTTGTTTTGTGTGTGTTGTGGTGGTGATCTATGCTGCACGGACACGGCAATGTTGAAATGGACACGACACGTAGACCCGTGACAAATTCTTAAAAATACACATGACACGTGTCCAACACGCATGTCCGATACGTTTTGGACACGACACGGCTCCATACTAGAAGTGTCCATGTTACATAGGTGGTAATTGGGGTGTGGGTGAGTGGGTGGGTGTGTGTGTGTGGGATTGGGGAGAACTTAATCATATATTACTTTCAGTCTCTTCTGTTTTGCAGATTGTTCAGCCCGTGCAAGGAGGTGGGCATCTGGAATCCTGTCTGAACCAAAGGAAGTTTGAAGCTTTGCTAATCCACCTTCAAGGAGGACCATAGCCATGTTTGTCTTAGACTCCCATAGGGAACCCAGAAAAGTGCCAGTCCTATCAACTGTTTCAACTTCAATCTGTGCAAAAGAAATCAAACTTTTTTTTACATATTATAGAAATTAAATGAACTACAAATTGATCAACAGATAGAAATTAAAGCACCTCAACATCCCGCTGCAGTATCTTTCTCCTCATCAATGCAATAGCTTCATCTGAAAAGGGCTCATCTCGACCTGGGCACCTAACACCAGAGAATGAGAAGGCAATGCTGCAGGTTTCCTTTGGAAGAAACAATTTAAAGCGATGGCCGCTAAGGACATATTCTACAACAGCAGAGTGCCTTCTACTTCGTTGTAGAAACGGTAAGAAGTCTCTGGCTTTTTTTGCCGAGGCCTGTGTAAAATAAGAGGCTTACATGAGACAGATATGGAAACTCTAAATAGCAATCCTAGGGAAAAGGTTTCATTTCTTACTGTTGTCAGATCTGTTATATGCATGGCTGGAGCTTCTTTGGAAGAAAAAATGCCTTTCTTTCCACTCATGGCACGGGATTCAGCCGCCAATAAAGCATCATAATAGTTTGACCGTTCCTCAAAATCTCTGTGTTTGATGACATTACCAAACCCACGGGAAAGAACCAGTTCAGCAACATTGATTCCTGTTGTTTGGCCTCCAGTGGGTACAGCAGGAGTGGCATCATCACCCTCCTTCGAGGGAGACACAAGGAAGACTGATCCAAAGTCCATAACTTTAGAATCAGCAGAGGCTGCTGGATTGAGTCCATCACCCATGACAACTTTCCTTGAATATTCCATTGACACGTTCACCTGAAAGTACATGAAATAAATTTAACATCAGCTGGCAACCAAAAAATTTTCAATCTGCAATTTGAGAAACCCCAGATCATACTTGTCGGCCAATAAGGCGTGTCCGCAACAACTCCTTAGCCTCACGGGCATAAGGTGCTGGCTTCTCATCTCGACGAGGATTTCCCATTTTAGGACACCTGATACTGGAAAGATTGACTCGGCGCTCCGCAAGTGGGCTTCCGTAAGGAACAGCATCATCAGCAACAATTATACAATCTCCACTGACAACCTCTACCACCTATAATAACACAGAAATAGATGAAGATAAATGATGGGCAAAAATAGATTGACTTATTTAACATCAGTAACTAAGATCAACCACTTTACCTTTCCTGTGAAATTCTGATCATGGATTGCCTTCGAATTTGAAGCAGGTGGCACATAGTTTGTCCAGATTCTCAAGCGATCTTTTTTTGCTTGAAGATCAGCAGTTTTAAGCTTCCGTTTGGCATCTTCTTCCATCATGTTTGCACTCCATTCCACATACTTAGCTAAACCCTGTGTGGGGAGGGAAAATATGACATTGAGGATGATGATCTTAAACTACTATTTCTTATAACCTAAGAGCAAGCGGATAATAATAACAAATACCTGTTTTGAATTATAGTAATGAAGAAAGGCAACATTCAGAACTATAACTTCAAAAGATCACTTTATTGCAAGGATGGTCAAACTCAAAACTATAAGACACTACTACAATCACAAATTACAGACATGAACAACACTTGAAACTCAAAAAATGATCCACAGTTTAGCAGAAAGGGCAAGTTAAAAATGACTCATAATATCATATCCGGTTTTGAGGTACCCGATAAGATATTAACTAAATAATACCAGCCAATATCAGGACTGGCGGATGATATTGACGATATTGATATTAAAAAAAAAACATTGACTGGTACAGAAATTGTAAGCCATGATTCAAATATTAACCCCAATATTATAAATGGAAATATCACAAATCTACATATTATATTATGAAATGACTTGTGCCACATCAATGAACAGTAAACAAATATGAATTAGCTATCACATTCACCAATGAAAATAGACGAGTTCCTAGTGTCCAAAAAACATCTGCACAGATGTCCATATTATTGTTATAATTATTACTACTACTACCACCCCCAATGTCAATTGAGATTATTAATACTGTAGCATATTAATGTAACAATGGTTTCTGGCAATATTAACTTATTCAAATATTAACCCCACTACCAAAAATGAAAAATACAGGACATCTACACTACATGGTGATGGGACTTGCAACCCATCTAATGAACAGCAAACTAATATGAATTAATTAGCATATTCATAAATGAAACTATAAACACGTTCCCATATCGGGAGGAAAAATTTCTACCTATTTGTCCAACAAAAATAAATGAAACTTGTTGTGAATAAATCAATATCAACACAAATCAAATCTGAACCATTTCCATTTCAGCCATAGAACACATTAAATTTTGATTTTTGTAAAAGTTCAAATGTACATATGATGTTTGCATGGGATGGAATCCAAAACTTAATATCCACAAAGGGAATAGGTTACTTAGCAGACCCATTAACACAGTCTACACAAACGATACCAGCATTCAAACAGGAAATAAACTTTCACCATTTATATGTAACAGTACCATCTATGGCCTCATATTAGTATGAAAAAAAAAATACGGAACATACATTTTCTACAAGCTCCAAAGCCAGGTCCTTCGGGGTGTCACCATCAGCATAAATTACTGAGCCAATCAGATTGTTGAATTTGTCTACACCCTCTAACACAATACGCACCTGGAAATTCAAAAACGAGAAACTAAAATGAGCGGCAAAAAAGATAATGGTCGAGAAAGCTTAAAACCAAGGAGCACACTTACATCTCTGTTCAAAACCCGAATCTCAGTAAAGTGCTTGGCTTCCCTCCCAAATGGATCTGGTGAAACTTCAGTAGATGTTGCCGAGAAAGCAGAAAGCCTCTGTGCTGATGTCAGCGGTGCCCGAGCATCAGCAGAAGCTTCACCATTTGCATCGTCAGCAGCTATGTCAGGTTCAGGAACAGCCTCAGCCACTGCTCTTTTACCCATGGATGGGGACTAAGTCCAAGCAAACATTCATTGGTTAAAACAACTCAATACTATATTAGACGTATGTATGACTGAGAAAGGATGATGCCAACCAAAAAGTACCTGAATTCCTGCAACAAACACTTGAACAAACTGAAACCCTGGGAGGAGATAGACCCGAACAGTACTGCCATCACGAACTTGCTCAACAATGGCCTTCATTGGTTTTCCCTTGTTTGCATCTAAAAACCCCCTTGCATCAAAATTACTGGGGTCACCAATGGCAGAAGGAGGTAGGTCCCTTATCGATTTTTCAGAAGCACCAGCTTCCTGCATCAGTTGTGAAAAGACAAATGTAAAAATACACATACATAAATGACTAAACCATATTTTCCTTTTAGACTTATTCTGTCCGTGCAATTAGCCATAACACAGTTATCTAGTGAGTTACATCAGCCGGATTTTTCAACAAAATGGGAGCTGTTGAATCATGTTAGCGCCATTTTAAAAAGCCCCATAAAGCCCCCGCTCAGACCTCCTTTAGCGGTAGCAGAAGAGCACAACTTCCCTCCCGCCCTACACAAGGGAATAAAGCTGGAGGTCATCTCGTGTCTTGAACCCCTACATGTTTCCCCATGATTCAAAGTATTGAAGGCCCACAATAACCCACTTTTTAGCAAGCTAAAGCATGATAAAGCTGTTATCGTGTTTGATTAACCTGTTTAAACCCATGTGAAATTCCCTGGTTTATCTCTTCCTTCCCTCTATCATTTCTCTCTAATCTTTAGCCATGGTGCAGTGACTGGCCAAGGCTCCGACAAGGCTTTTAATTATCTTCTTTTTTGCGGAAACTTTGCCCAGACCCTTATAAATATATTAATTCTTTACGCTAGTCTTCAGTTCTTAATTCTTGTATTGATTTTTGTTCTCATTTAACATTATATACCGAATGATGCATCGACCCTCTATATTTGTTATTATTTCATATGAAATCTCAGATCTCATATAAATCATCCAGAAAAAGGGCATGTTATTTAAATTTTTTTTTATTCCTCATGTCTCCTTTCCTTTGCTTATTTTTTGTTTTTAATTAGAAACAAAGAGCTTGGCGTTTTTTGCCCCTAATAACCGCTACACACCCTGAAAGCGTCAGCTCTACCCATCCCTCTTCCTCCACGTACCCTCTTTCCATAACCTTGCCTCGAAGGATTATACTCATGGTTTTGAATAGTAGCCGATTCCAATATATTAGCAATACCTTATCAAGTTTAGAGGTACCAGATATGACATTAAGCTTATAACATCAATGGATATCGAGGCTGACATTGTTGACACCGACAACTGATACCAATATTGATACCAAAACCATTGGCCGGTACGAGGTCAAGTTTAGAGGTACCAGATATGACATTAAGCTTATAACATCAATGGATATTGAGGCTGACATTGCTGACACCGACAATTGATACCAATATTGATACTAAAAACCATTGGCCGATACCAAGTCTGAGCTTCTAAAGTATGGTTATGCTCAATTGGTCAGATGTCATTCAACCCACACACACCCCTCCCCCCTTTTAACCGAGTTCTTGAAGAGAAATTAAGTCTTCATTTACTAACTAAAAGATAAATAGATATCATTTCCATTACATAAATCGTGACAGAAGAAAGCATACTAGCCTTGCTCCAACGACCTCGACCATTCTGCTTGGCTTGCTCCTCCAAGCTCTGCAAATCATGAAGGTAAGGGCTTACTTCCGCCTTCTGTTGACCATCCCGGGCCTCCCGAACCTCCCGAACCTACAGATATGGGCAGGTATAAGAATAACATTAAAGTCTATCCCTATACTAGCAGAAACAACATGAAAGCAGATTGAAGTACACCAGATACCTTTGCCCACCCTTCTTCCACAACTAGTTTTGCAACATTCTGCTCTCCAATAAAAACAGAACCAAACTCTCGCCCGATGGATGGAACAGTATAATCTACTTTGAACGTCACGTCCTATAAAAATTAATAAGACAAAAGGCTTGATCAATTTGCTTCTCCATACAAAGAAAATTAATTTGCACAGCACGAAAATAAAGATATGTATGGTTAAAAAAGAAAAACCTTTCCTATGCAGAGCTTCCTCAAATATTCTCTGCTGTCCCAAGCAAAAGCTTCATCAATTCCACCACGGCGTGCCTATGACATAAAGCAATACAAAAGTGAAGAACACTGGCTAATACCAGCCAAAAGATGTATTGCAGCTAAATAACAAAATTTACCACGCATCAAATAAGAGACAAGTTGATATTAATTAGTTTGGGATCATATGTATAATTAAAAGTAATATGCATATCAACAAGAAATTGATAGATCAAAAATATCATATAACGAGTCACATCGCATACATTCATATAGTAAAATGCAACTGAAATATGTACCTTGATATTAAATTGCTAATTCTTACAAACTTTAATTACACCAGGCCATTATGAAACAAAACCATATTCAAACTGGTCATCCATGCACATGAAAACAAAAAAAAGTAAACTTTGTAAGGTAGGACAAGTTAGCCTTTACATATAAACCCCTATGGCTATTGCAACAAACCTTTTATCTAACTCTTAATTTGTCTAAAACATCATCAAACCAGCATGTGTATCATCACATCCACTCCAAAAACAAAAAGGATTTCTACAAAAGTTGTTAATAAAACTTTATTTATTAATTTATTTCCTTTTTAAAGATCAAGATAGTCACAAATTCAATGTGCATGCTACAAGATATCAAATCACACAGCTTTTCTGAAACAAGAACAAGAGACAGGAACAAAGTTCATAAAAAAAGAATGCATGATTCTCTAGTAAAAATCAGAACACTTGAGTGATATGTCAGCAATTGTATTCTTCCTGTGGATACAATTATATTTGCACTGCTAGAAATTGTCTCGTACCAGCCTGGGAGCAATGATGGAAGATAGAGTGATGGTCTTTTCAGGTGGGATCTCTGCCTTGGTGCTTCCCATTATCACCAAGCAATCCCCGGAAGGAACTGCCTTCACTTTCCCTCTCAGCCATCCTGTTGCACCTTGAGTAGATGCCATGACCTGCAATAGTTAACGACCAACAAATTGAGATTAGAAGCAACTCAAAACACAAATTTCAATACACTGAAATTCCCAACATACGCAACTGAGAACATAAATTCCAAAATATGAAAACAAAATTTGCAGTCAAGTAAATTTAGTCTGTTTCTGATATAAAAAATCAATCTTTTTGGTTCAAAGTCTTCTAAGACTACGCTAACATTTACATGCAAGCAATTAAAACACAAAAACTTGCAAGTAATATCATAACCAAAGAAACATTAGTAGTAATCATCCGCAATACATTGAAAAAAATCAACAATCCTAACCACAATGCTGCCACAACGGTAGTATAACTTCATCAATCAAATCAAATAACCAGTTTTGCGTTTACTACAGTAAAATTAAAATTCAATCAAAACCGAAAGGAAAAAAACTCTGATTACTCTGCAATTAACAGCAGATCTGTCAGTGCCTCATAGTTCGTCATAAGATCAAGCGAGATCACACATCAAGGATCACCAAATCAAACAGAATTGACTGTTTCAAGATACAAACACCCACAAGTAACAGATAAACCGAAGTAAATCAAACACTATAGCTCGGATCGATCTATAATCTATACCACGCGTCGGATCAGCAAAGAAAAACTCAAAAACAAGAAATACTAACCCAAAAGTAAGCGGATCTAACAAGAATCTGAAATAGATCTGACGAAAAAGCTTACCTCGATTCAAAGATCTTTAGATCGATCGGAAAACCGATCGAAGCTCTCTCTCTCTCTCTCTCTCTCTCTCTCTTTCCCTAAGCCGCTCTAATCTCTAGATTCGATAAGATCGAGGGAGAGGGAGACGAGAGAGGAGATTTACTGGGGAGATCTCAAGCTTGGTAGAGAACTCCGCCCAAGAGAGAGAAACGACGAGAGGCGTCAAGAGGAAGAAACAAAATAGAAGAGAACAAGGAGAAAATATAAAGAGAGTGGGAAGCGGATACTTTCACCCAAAAATTGATAAAGGCGCCCCAAATATGATAAAGGCACCAAAAAAAATTCAAAAAAATCAAAGAATATGATTTCAGTCTCTCTCTAGACCAGATACCCTGCGGTGCAGGCTCACACGATGAGTTCCATGCCTTCTCCGACACTCACAATCTTGCTACCTTGCCTTGTAAGTCAGGAAAACATGAGATTGATACCACTGTGCTCTCCTTTGCACGTTCTGAAAGATGTATTTATTTACTTTAATAAAGAATATAAATTATTCCGAGCAAGTTCTCCACTTCCTCGATTGCCGTTCAATCTCAGTCCTAGAGAGCGTGTTTGATTAATGGTGAAAGTGAGGAGGTAAAGAAGTGAGAAAGTGATAATAGTTTCTTTTAAAACTTGAGAAATGGTTGGTAAGTTTTTCGGTGATTGAATGCTATTGGGAAGTGTGATTTGAAAAATGTTATGTCTTTTCTAGTATTTGGATGATGATCTGAAAGTGGAAGTGAAAAAGTTGACGACAAAGTTGACCGCAAAATAATATTAAAACAAAAATTAATTAAGAAAAATAAAAAATGGACTATAATTAGAATACAAGTGAGATTTACATGATCAAAAAATTAACTGTTTTATGCTACAACTTATTACAAATGAGATTTACATGACCATGACCATAAAGTTAACTGTAACACTCTGAAAGTGGGAAATAGTTGTGTAAAAAAGAGAAGAAAAAAAGAAAAAGAGTTTTCTTATTTCTTTTTACTTTCTTATTTCCTTACTTCTGCCCTCTTCCTTGTAACCAAACCCGCCACTAGAAAACTTGACAATCCTATTGCATGTTGCCTCCTTTCATTAGTTAATCAGAACAAGATTTAGACTCTCCCATTTTCAGTGAAAAAAAAACGGATGGTAAAAAATAAAATTTTCTTCACCAAGGAACTGGATGAGAGATGGAAAGAGAACTTCAATTGTCCGTACTATGACTTCTACGATAAAAAGAACCCCCACATGATTTTTTTGCGTTTGGTCCAATCACAGACTGCCACGTCATACAGATGATGTAGCTCGGTCCTATCAGAACGCGAGCAAAACGTAAATGCGTTGGCGAGGTCACCGCCATTGAGCCGGAACAAGGCCGATACCGCGGACGCGGAAACAAGCGGCGCAAGTGGCACTGCTGTAATTATCGTAAGTACGTCACTTTCGTTAACGGAGAAGAAGGGTACTTTCACCCGGACCGGATGAAGACGCAGCGCGTGGGCCCCGCGCATAGGTTGGTCCCTCGGTGGGTGCACAAAATCTGGTGTCTTTAAATTATTTCTGCAAGCTGTCAAGGACAGGAGGCAGTTATGGAGATGAAATCACACGTGCGAAAACGCGGGTCTGGATATTTGCATTCATGGTAAAAGAGAGGGAGAGGCCCACAAGTTTAAAATCTTCTCGTTTTTTATCTTTTTACCATAATTAATACCAGGGGCCTATTAAAAAAAGCTGCAGTATTTTGAGATAAAAACGGGGCCCATGAGGCCGAGTTTGAATATTATTAGAAAAAATCAGGCAAGTTTCCATAACAGAAATGGAAGAGAACTCCCCTCACCAAGAAAGGAAGGGAAATAAAAATAAAAAAAATAGAGAGGAGAGAGGGTAAAATCTTATTGAAAGAGTTTTTTAAACTTTGTTAGAGTTTAGCCACAGAGCGATGTAATCAATGGTGTTGAATATGAAAGCGTGTCGGTCGTATCGAAGTTGGATTGTACAACAGGAACCCAGCCTAGTCGACTAGGTATTTGGTCTAGTCGACTAATGATACAAATAGAGAATTGGTAAATCTGTTTTACTCCAGAGTAGTCGATCAGGCCAAATACCTAGTCGACTAATAAGAGTAATTAGTCAACTAATGCGGCTGCAACGGCCTATTTTCAAATCTGATTCAGAATTCGTTTCTAATCCGAATCAGGTATTTTTAGTTTCCTTTTCTTCATGGCTTCTTTGGCTATATAAAAAGGGTATTGTCTTCATTCTCCCCTTGCCCCGAGGACGTAGGCAAATTGCTGAACCTCGTTAAATCTTGTTCGTGTGATTGGTGACTATTCTCTGGTGTTGTTGTTCTCTGTTGCTTTGATTCCCAACAAAAATTACAATAAGAGAAAAAATACAATAATAAATGAGATTTTTACCTAAGAGGTCGGAATAAAAAAGAGCATGTTGAAAAATTTCTTCAGCACGAAAGTTTTTTTGAGAGAAAATCCTCGAGTTAAACCATCTCCCTCTGTGGAAACTTCCTGAGCCTACTAACCACATCTTCTATCTCTCTCTCTCTCTATCTTCTTTCTCTCTCTCATTTCTCTGTTCTCTTTAGTCATTGTTTTCTTTAAGCACATAGACATAATTGTTAGACTATAGAGGGGGTGAATAGGGTCAAGGTAATTTAAAATTTTAACATACAGAATAATATATCAAAACTGTAAAACAGTCAGACTGGTAGGATCACCCACTCTGCTGATAGGATAGTTCAGCCAGGTGGTAAAAACAACAGAGAATAAAATAACAATGTAAAGCTAAATATAATCAGTAATAAGGGGGCTGTTTGGTTAGCGATGGAAGTGAGGAAGTAGTAATAGTTCCCTTTGGAACTTGAGAATTAGTTAGTAAGTTTTTCGATGTTTGGATGTTGTTGGGAAGTGTAGCTTGAAAAATATTTTGTCTTTTCTGGTGTTTGAATGGTAATGTGAAAGTAAAAGTGAAAAAGTTGACTGCAAAATAATATTAAAATAAAAATTAATCAAGAAAAATAAAAATTGGACTGTAATTAGAATGCAATTGAGATTTACATGATCATAAAATTAACTGTTTTGAGTTACAACTTATTACAAATGAGATTTAAATGATCACAAAATTAACTGTAGCACCTTAGAAGTGAGCAAATGGTTGTGTAAAAGGGAAAAAAGAAATGAAAAAAGGGTTTCCTCATTTTTTTTTCCGGTGTTTGGATAGATAAGAAAGTGAGAAGTGACACTTCTCCCCATTTCCTTACTTTTTGCCCACTTCCTTGAAGCCAAACAGCCCCAAAATATGTAACAGTGAATAGCACAGACAAAACAACACAATAAGTCTAGGGTGGTTCGGAAAACTCTTCTATATCCACCACCTAGAGTCTCATCTCTAGGATTTCTAAATCCACTAAAAGACTTCTTTTTTGAAGCAAGGATTACAAGTACTAAGACTCCATCTTGAGTTTGAATTTTCTAACCACCAAGATACTACCCGATCTTAAATTTTTCAACCATCAAAATACTACTCGATCTTGGATTTCCACAACACCTCTTCTTTGAGGCACACTATAACAAAGCTCACAATATGGTTTGTTCTCTAACACAATAATGAGAACCAATATAAGCACAATGATTAAATCAAAATAGAATATACAATTGGAGACTCTATGTAGTCAAAATAGTTTTAATTACTATCAACAATAAATTGGCACTAATAAAAAAAAATTTAGTAATGAAGAGAATCTAAAATAAACTGAAGAGTTGGAATCAAGATTCTCTAAAATAGAGAAAGAGATGAAGTGTAGAATGTCTCTTGAATGATCATTGAATGCTTGGCACTTATTTGATTTGAGGAGTTATTGAAGAAATTGAATAAGAATGATTTACACAATAACTCCTCCTTGAGCTTTGAAGAAATTAAAAGTTAAAGCTTTTGAGGAATAAATGGCTCTTTAAATTTTGATCACTGGTTTTTCTCTTCTCCCCCTTGCAATGAATAAGCAAGGTTCTATATAAATAAGACAACAACAGTCCGTTGGAGAAGAAGAGAGATAGATTTTTCTGCCCGTTTGAGCATTTAATGTTGCTGAAACATGATATCAAAATTGTGCTAAATCTTAAACAATAAATGCTTCTGTAGCAGTTAAGACATAGAGAGGGTATGTAGACTTTAGAGAGAGAAAAATATTGGCCCAGAGGCCTTCCACTCTAGTTTTGATGATGATTAACTCATGTAGTTATGTGTACTAATAATTTTGTGATTTTAGTTTCAGATCATTAACCAAGATATTAGTTGGTGATTAGCTTCAATAAGATGGTTTGGAAGCTTTCACGAGGTGTTTCCAGAGCCCGAGCAACAAGATCATATATAGCACTCGTTGGAGTCAAGCTCGGAGTTTTGAAATTTTGGATCGAGTCGGCTTGAAGACGGCGCTCTATAAGAAGACATCGGTATCTAGTTTAGTTTTGTGTTTAGATCCATTTGTAAAGATTAGAATAGTATGATATGCTCAAGTTCACAACACACACGTTTCATGTTTCCGTTTTGGTTTTCGGTTTGATTGGTTTAACCGATCTTGATTTTTATGAATAGATAGATTCAAAACAAGTTTACATGGTTTAATGTATATTAGATTTGTTCTATATACATGCATGCTTCAACTTCTTAGACAAACTTAGTTTGATAGTCTATTTCATGAGTTTAGTGTTTTGATATTTTTAACAAAACATAATTTTGGAATTAAAGTCAAAAACATGGATATATATATATATATATATATATATATATATATATATATATATATATATATATATATATATATATATATATATATATATATATATATAATATATATGTTTCATGTATATTGGACTTATGTCCATATGCAACTTACTTCAAAGTGTTTAAATATCATGTTTTTGTATTTAGATGAGTTTTGGACAAAACGTATTTTCAATTCAAAAATCCAAGTTTTAGAAAATATGGTTTTTGATTTTTGGCAAAATTTCTATAACACAAAAATGGTTCAAAATGTTTGAAATTTGTGTTGAAATTTTTAACACAGGTTTATATATCAATGTAAAATGAGAAAACTATTTTTTTGGATTTTTAGAAGATTTATGGGTATTTTTAGAATAAAAAAGAACATGTTTTTCAGTCCCATATTTTGGCTGCCAGGCTCTGACGGTCGACCGTAACGGTCGACCAGGCCAGGAGCCGGTCGACCGTAGCGGTCGACCGGACGTGCACAAGATTGTGCACGTAGCCGTGTCAGTCGGCCGGTCGACCGAGCGGTCGACCGACTGTGAGCAACCCACTCTCGGGTTGCTCCCGGTCGACCGAGCGGTCGACCGACCGAGAGTGTTGCTCTCTGGTTCTGGGGACGGTCGACCGGGCGGTCGACCGGTAGCTGCCAGCGGTCAAAAATCGACCGTTGGCCGGTCGACCGACCGGTCGACCGGTAGTTCATTTCTGGCATTTTTAATTGCCAACGGCTATATTTTTCTAGGAGCTATAAATACCCCATTGGAAAGAGGTTTTCACGAAGAATTATTGGACGAAATTTCTGAGCTTTCTCTAGTGTTTATACAAGTTTTAAAAAGAGTTTCTTTGTGCTAAAACGATCAATCTTATTGTTTTAAAAGTGTTTTAATATTTCAAAGAAAAATAGTCTTTTGGGAATTTGTTTTGGTCTATTCATTCTATATCTTTGTGGAGATTTCCCAAGTGATTTTTCTTTATTTTAAACACTTTATTTTCCACATTGAGCTTCATTCTATCCTATCTATAGGGTCTTTGTGTTTGTGGGAAAAGAGATTGGTTTGTGGTCTTTTAATCACCAAGTTGTAAACCCTATTTTTGCTTGGCTTTGTGCCTTTCCCTCATTGTGTTGAGGAGGTTGTGCAATTGGGTTGTATCCCTCAAGTTGTGAGGTGATCCTTATGTAGCTTTATGCTTATCCCTCAAGTTGTGAGGTGATTGTTTTGGTTGACTTGGTGCTTTGCCTCTTGTGAGAGGTTGTGAGAGGTTGTGGTTGTAAAGAGAGGAGTTGGGTACTCCTAGTTATTGTATTGCCCCAAATCCTCGGTGGAGGTTCCCTGTGTGGGGTCCTTTGTGGACAAGCTAGTGGATTCGAAATCCTTCTGGGTGAACGCGGGGATGTAGAGCTGAGTGCTCTAACCTCGAAACAAATCTTGTTGTTTGCGCTTGATCCATTGACTCTCTCTCTCTCTTTACTTTGTGTATTGTTCATATTGTTATATCATATACTTGCTTGTGTCTTGTTGCAAGTAGTTTTTAAATTCTGCATTTAGTTCATTAGATTAGCATTATCACCTATTTACCCCCCCTCTAGGTGATTTCAAAAAAGAGATGAGATTTCTCCCAAATATATACCCAACAAATATCTTATCCAGTTGTACAAACTAAACAGCTTGGGGTTGTCAAGGACTGTCAACAGCAGGACAGTTTGACAGTGACAGACTCAATTTTTCAGTTGTAAAGAAAGGTATGTACAACCCACTTGTACAAAAGAAATAATGCAAAGCGCGGGTAGTTTATCAAGTGAAATACAACTCATGTGGTACTATAACCTAGTCACCACAGAACAAAAAAATGTAATGTCTAAAGAACAATCAAAATTGAACTAGAATAATGACAGATATCCTCAGTTTAATTTGTAATAGACAGAGATGGTAGAATCAGGTTGACTGGTAGGATGAGGCGGTAATATAGAGATTCTACTTAGAAATTGAAATAGAAAGATCCTATTATGTGTCAAATATATGTTTGATAATAAAATTACTATATGATTACTTACATAGTTTTTATAAATGAAATTTGTAGCTCAATATATTTTTGGCTCCTTCTTACACTTTCATATCTTGGTGTATCTTGTAATAGTTTGATCTTGTGGAGCTTGATGTGCTTTGCTCCTTGTAACTTTTTGTTAGCTTGAATATGAAATTTGTGGAGTTTCACATAATTTCTTCCATCTTCTATATTTTTGTGACATTGATAGCTCAAATCCATCCATCCTCTAAGTAAAGTTTTATCCTGAAATAAAATAATACTACTAATCCAACTTATAAGTAGCTTAATTTATAGGCTAATTACATCATCAAAATCATAGAAGTTACAATCTCCCCTTTTTGATGATGGTAACTTATAAATTTGATTGGAAAAATAATAACATTGTAAATAGAAAAAAGTTTATTTTTACCTCTGAATCTCCCCCTTTTTATCTGCCAATGTGCTAAGAATGATTAGAGAGCAAAGCTCTCCCTGTTAAATTCAATTCATTACAATAAATATTTCACAACTTGTGAACATGGTCAATCTCTCAAATATAACATACACTTTTGTAGATGGGTAATCCTTCACGATTCTCATACAATATCTGAACTTATCAGTAAGAGATAGAATCTACAATTATCAGTTTGTGTTAACCAAGTGCATGTGACCATATATGTGTACATGTTGGTGACTAAAATATGAACAAATTTTGTCCTTTGATATATACACAAAAATATACAGATATATGTATCCAGTAAGCAAAATAAATTTACATGTGATATAAAAAAATCTACATGTGATATTATCACAATTCATTAGGCTCAAGTAATCTGCATACTAACATAGTCAATAGCAAATTTGCACGTATGCTTCTATCCAATCAACAGCCAAGTAAAATCTCCCCCTTTGTCATCAGCAAAAATCCAAGGGGAAAGCATGCATGGATAAGTCACAACAGGCATAGCACATATGATAGTAATATAAGAGCAGTGAAAGAAAAGTAAGAGTGTTTGATAGTTATTACATGTCAGAGTATCAGTTAAGAGATAAAAATAGATAGTACTTTAGGTCTTTTTGGAGGAGGACCTAGTCATAGGCCTCTTCCCTTTACCTGAATTGTCCTCATGAGTAGAATCATCCCCACTAACAGAGCTGTCATAAAATTGATCAAAATCATAAGAAGAAGCATCAGAACTATGAGAGTTACCTCGCTCAGAGTATTTTGTTGGCCCAATGGCCTTCCACTCTAGTTTTGATGATGATCAACACTCATGTAGTTATGTTTACTAATATTCTTGTGTTTCTAAGTTTCAGATCATTAACAGAATATTAGGTTGGTGATTAGCTTCAACAAGATGATTAGAAGCTATTCATGATGATTTCGGTGCCAAAGCTTAAAGATCATACCTTTGCACTTGGAGAATCACGGAGTTTGGACCGAGTCTACTTGAAGATGAAGATCGACAAGAAGACTTAGGTATCTAGTTTAGAGTTTGTGTTTTAGATCCATTTGTAAAGCTTAGTTTAGTTGATATGCTCAAGTGCACAAAACACACCTTTTATGATTTGATATTTGGTTTTTATGAATAGTTGATCAAAACAAGTTTACATGTTTTATATGTATAGTAGATGTATTCTAGTTATACATACATGGTTTAACTTGCTAAACAAACTTATTTTGATATCCCTATTCATGTTTTGGAAAAATCAAGTTTGATAAAAATACAAGTTTTGTTTTTGATAAAATTTGCAAGACACAAAAATAAATTGATATGTTGATATATTGTCTTGAAATTTTTATCACAGGTGTATGTTTTAATATAAAATGATAAAACAAATTTTGTGAATTTTTTAGAAGTGTTAAAAGATTTTTAGAAAATATTTTACACTGTTTTTCTGACCCTGCACTGTGCCTGCCAGGCCAGTTCGGTCGACCGGACCGGTCGACCGCACCAAGTGGCCGGTCGACCGGGTCGGTCGACCGATGTGCACAATCGTGCACGCTGGCGACACATGTAGTCGGTCGACCGGACCGGTCGACCGAGTTGAGAGCTCTACTCTCGGGAATTTTCGGTCGACTGGACCGGTCGACCGCTGCTGCCCAACGGTCACATTTTTGACCGTTGGCGGTCGACCGGCAGTTGGTCAGACTGCCACATCAGCCTAACGGCTAGTTTTTCCTAGGGGCTATATATACCCCATTTCTCCATTGTTTTGGCTAAGATTTTTAGAGCTAAAAATTCCAGACTTTCTCTAGTGTTTAAAAGAGTTTTTAAAAGGGTTTTAAGCCAAAAAGATTTCATCTTATTTGTTTTTGGGTTTTTGGAAAATCAAAGAAAACTAGGTTTTGGGATTTTGATTTGATCTTTTATTTCTATCATATACAAGAGATTTCCCAAGTAGTTTTTCTTTGTTGCTTGTTTCCAAAAACACATTGTTTCCACACTTGAGCCATATCTTCTATCCTAAACTATTAGGATCTTGTTTTGTGGAAAAAGAGAAAAGAAAGAGTTTGAGGTTGTTGTTGTAAACCTCTTGTGTTGTAACCCTCCTTTTATTTGTGAATCCCTCTTCGGTAGAGGTGATCGGAGTGGTATTGGTTTGGATCCCTCAAGTGTGAGGTGATTGGGATTGTGTTTGTAAGCCTCTTAGGTAGAGGTGTGGTTGTTGGTTGACACCTCTAGTGTGAGGTGTTGTGGTTTGTATTGAGAGAGGAGTTCGGTACTCCTTGAGTTGTAGAAATCCTCTTCGGTAGAGGTTCCCTCGGTGGGAGTTGAGATAGTGGAAATCCTACACGGTGGTGTAGGCGGGGACGTAGAGCAAGGTGCTCGAACCTCGAAACAAATCTTGGTGTTTGCGTATTGATCCATTGTCTCTCTAACTCTCTCCCTTATATTTGTGCAAAGCATCATATTCATATCATATCATATTTGCTTGTGTTGTGCATATTTCATATTGCCTTGCATTTATTCATATTGCTATTCATTCTTATATGCTTGGCTTGATTGTGTGTATTTTATATTGCTTGGATTGCTTGTGTGTGTGTGCCTAACTTATACTCATCCAACAAGAGCTTCACATAGCACCTCAACCCATTTCAAGGGGAATCAAGAGGAGTTAGTCCAGAGCCTCGCAAGGGGAATTCGGCTACACTTGTTGTATTGTATCAAGTTTGTGCAACATTTGCATTAGCTTCCGCATTTAGCGCACTTAGTTTGCATTAAGTTTCTTAGATTAGCACTAACACCTATTCACCCCCCCTCTAGGTGTTTTTCAATTGGTATCAGAGCTAGTGCTCCTGATACTTAGGCTTAACATCCTAGGAGTGATCCATTTACTTGCTAATCTCATTTGCATTTGATTGTTTGCACATTCATATATAGTTTACCATGGACTTCATGACCCCTCCTAGCTTTGATCCTTCCAACATTGATATTTGGAAGTATAGGATGTCCATGTACCTAAAAACCCTAGGTTTGCATGTCTTTCTTGCCGCCACCAAGAGATGTTATCTTGGTGATTGCAATCATATAGGGGCCAATGCACAAGCCCTAGAGGCCATTAGAAGCACTTTACCTAAAGAATATCTTTTACGTGTTTCTAATCTTGATTCCGCTTTTGCAGTGTGGAACAAGTTGACAACAACCACCACCTCCAAGCTTCAATTGCCAATCCAAGAAGAGGAATCTAGTGGAGAATCCGATCCACAATGCTTCATGGTCCAAGGGAATGACTCCCTTGAGGTACAATCGGAAACTCAACTAGATAGTAATGATTGTGCTAGTTCTTCAAATGATTATGTTGATCCCCATGCCTTAAATGAAGAACTATCTATTGTGTGTGAAAAGTTAATAGAAAAGTATAAAGTTTTGAAAAAGAAAAGTCTAGAAATTGAAAAAGAAAATAAATGTTTGCATTCTAGACTTGACAATGTTTTGCAAGAGAAGGATGAGATTGCTAATGAAAGGGACTCATTAAAATCTCAACTTAACCTTGTTTTAAATGAAAATAAAATTTTGAAAAATAAAAATGATTGTGAAGATGTTTTGAAGAAAAATGATTCTTTAACTTCAAAACTTGATTTTGTTTTAAAAGTAACCATTCTTTGAAAAATGAAATTGAATTTATTTCAAAAGAATTAGAAATTTGTTTAAAGAAAAATATTGTTTTGAAAAATAATATGGATGCACATGTTTGCCATGCTAGTGTAGCCTCATCATCTAGACTACCTAATGCATGTACCTCTTCTTCTAAAATCAATGATGATATTTGTATGTTAAAGAAGAGAGTAGATTGTTTGGGCTCCACTATGAGCCAATGTGCCATGAACCACTCACGGTTGGAAACCTTGGTTCGAAAGAAACAAGTTCCATCTTTTATGCATGCACACCCTCCACGGCATACACATGCTCCTCACGGACACCATCAACACATGTATGCTCATGTGTACTCATGTACACATTGTGGACGTAAGGGCCACCTTGCTAAATTTTGTTATGATAGATTACATACTCCTAATTTAGCAAAGAATTTTGTTTGGGTTAGAGAAGGGACTAACCCCCATGGACCCAACAAGATGTGGGTACCAAAGACCACCCCTCCTATTGTTTTTGATGTAGGTGTGGGCTCTCACATGACGTGAGAGTGATGACACCTTGGAGTGGATGCGTTCCGGACTTCATAGAAATCAAATCGGATGCATCACTTTCAAGGGAAGAGATGGTGGAGAGGACCACCAAGTTTTGGAGACAAGGAGGTTGCCTTCTAGGTTTTGGTAACAATTCCTAACTCCTTATTATTTGTTTACATGCTTTATATTTCATCTTTGATTATAGCATGTTTTTGATGTCTATGGATTAGTGTGTTCATTCCATGTTTATTAGATCCTTGACATACATATATAGTATTTGAGACACACATGCTTATTTGAATCATACTTAGTGTTCTCACTTTAGTTTAAACTATAATGTACATCATGAATCTAATACATGTGAATTTACATAGTAATCATGTTTTAGTTTTATCATGATGATTTTTATATTGTGTTTTGATGCTTCATATTAAGGTTACTTGTTTAGATGTTAGTTTTCATTAAGACTAGGAATTATACTTGTACATATAGTGGGCCACAAATAAATCTATATATGTATGAGCTTGAACGCTTATTTGAACCCATTAAATGTGCTAGTATAGTCTAGTTTTGATGATTCATACATTTTAAACTTGTATTCCCATTTTTGGATTTGTTTTATGATTGTGTGTTTCACTTCATGTATATGTTTGTATTGCCAAACTTTAAGATATACATGTATACCCCTTGAGTCATTTGCCTTTCATGCAAATCTATTTATAGACTCAATTGTGTTTAGGGATATGTATGTATACTTCATGTTGGATAAGACATACATATACCTTGAAATGAAAATTGCTTTTAGTAAAGATGTAGATTTTCATGTTTCATGTATTTATGTTTAACTTCATGTATATGTCTATCTAGTTCAAACTAATCTTATACATATACATCTTTTTGAGCCACGTGCCTTCATGAATATACATTTAGTGGACTCGTTGAGTTTTGGATATGTATGTATATTTTAGCTTGTATTAGACATACATATGCCTTGAAGATTAAATAAGGAGTTTTATATGATTTTTCATGTTTTTGATAGAATTATGTTTTAAGGAATAATTGAGCTCAATGAAATATTTTTTATGATTATGATCTTCACATATTATTTGTACACTCATATCTATTGCTCATGTTTTGTTTCTCATGAGTTATGCTTTATTGGTTAGAGTGATGATTATCATGTGAATTTCATTTTTTTGTTTTATTCCTTGCTTGAAGGATTTCGTGCTAGTTAACAAGTTTCCATTTAACTAGTTGCGGTATTCTTCATATGGTAGAGATTTTCAAACAAAACTACATTTTCAAATCTATTTTTGAAAACCCCTACCATCCAAGGGCGGTAGGATGGGAGATCATGTTCATGTATGCCCTAAATTGAAAATCTTTAAAACTTGAATTATGATTGGGTGGTAGATAATATGATGTATACACTTAAACTTATTGTTATGTCAATTGGTATCATTGAACTCTTTCAATTGGTATCATTTTGACCTTTTGTATACTCATATGTTTATTATGTATATATGTATGCTTTAAATTCCAAGTATATCAATTTCTATTGGTATCTATCTTTCATACATATATATGTTTGTGTTTATGCTAGTGCTTGAGTTTCAATTTTGTTTAAATTGACTACTTTTAAATTGTTATCAAGACTATGCATGTCTTTAGTTTGTTTTTCATAAAGGGGGAGAAAATTTGATTTTGTATTTCAATTGGTATTTGTACTCCCACTCTTTATGATTAAAAGTTGGTATTTTGTACATATTGATATTATCTTTTCATACATATATGTGATCTTTTGTGCTTGATTTACACACGTATATCATATACTATATGTTTGCTTATCAAGATTTTGTTTTTAAAAAAAAAAATATTTGATATGAACTTGTGTTTTGTATTGCCTATATGCAAGGAGAGCTTAACATCTCTCTTACATATAGATTCATGTTGAGTGTATTGTGTATTGAGGAGCTTAACATCTCTTTTTTATATGGTACACGTGTGTAGGGGGAGCTTCACATCTCCTCTTATGCATTACATAATATGTGTTATGTGAATTTGGGCTTGTCATCCCTTCTTCATGTAATGCATATGTGTAGGGAAGCTAACTTAGCGTCTTCCTCTTCATGAATGTATATAGCATATAACATATATTGATTCTTGTTTATTGGTATCAAGATGCTTCATTGACATATTTTTAATTGATATCATGTTTGTAGTCACCCCTTATTGATTTTGTTTTTTTGTTTTAGACAAAAAGGGGGAGAACATTGTTTGCATTGTTTTGATTGACAAAAAGGGGGAGAAAGATTTTTACCCCTCGTTTTATTTATGGTTTTGATTACCCCTTTGTTGATGATTGACAAAAAGGGGGAGAAGAATTTGAGTTTTGTTTTATATATGCATGATTGTGTTTTTGCAGTTTTGTTTTTATATATGCATGATTGTGTTTTTGCATATACCAAGTTCATGCATAGGGATAAATAATAAATATATGCAATGAATATCAAACATGAAACATGCATATGCATAAACAATAAATGGTTCTAGATATCAAATGGAATATTCAAAACAAAATAAGCTCTAGATACCAATTACAAAGCAAACTCTATATATCAATTAAACTTAATATTCTTGAGATTAAAACATAATATATGCATAAACATAAGCATGTAAATAATAAGATATGATGCATGCTTTTGTTTAGTATCATGTGCTTTCATTGCATATCTATTATGTTTATTGTGATGCATGAGTTAAGGGGGAGCTTCCTTGAAGCTTATCTTTAATCCATGCATATATAACTCCATGAGTTTTGTCATCATCAAAAAGGGGGAGATTGTTGGCCCAATGGCCTTCCACTCTAGTTTTGATGATGATCAACACTCATGTAGTTATGTTTACTAATATTCTTGTGTTTCTAAGTTTCAGATCATTAACAGAATATTAGGTTGGTGATTAGCTTCAACAAGATGATTAGAAGCTATTCATGATGATTTCGGTGCCAAAGCTTAAAGATCATACCTTTGCACTTGGAGAATCACGGAGTTTGGACCGAGTCTACTTGAAGATGAAGATCGACAAGAAGACTTAGGTATCTAGTTTAGAGTTTGTGTTTTAGATCCATTTGTAAAGCTTAGTTTAGTTGATATGCTCAAGTGCACAAAACACACCTTTTATGATTTGATATTTGGTTTTTATGAATAGTTGATCAAAACAAGTTTACATGTTTTATATGTATAGTAGATGTATTCTAGTTATACATACATGGTTTAACTTGCTAAACAAACTTATTTTGATATCCCTATTCATGTTTTGGAAAAATCAAGTTTGATAAAAATACAAGTTTTGTTTTTGATAAAATTTGCAAGACACAAAAATAAATTGATATGTTGATATATTGTCTTGAAATTTTTATCACAGGTGTATGTTTTAATATAAAATGATAAAACAAATTTTGTGAATTTTTTAGAAGTGTTAAAAGATTTTTAGAAAATATTTTACACTGTTTTTCTGACCCTGCACTGTGCCTGCCGGCCAGTTCGATCGACCGGACCGGTCGACCGCACCAAGTGGCCGGTCGACCGGGTCGGTCGACCGATGTGCACAATCGTGCACGCTAGCGACACATGTAGTCGGTCGACCGGACCGGTCGACCGAGTTGAGAGCTCTGTCTCGGGAATTTTCGGTCGACCGGACCGGTCGACCGCTGCTGCCCAACGGTCACATTTTTGACCGTTGGCGGTCGACCGGGCCGGTCGACCGGCAGTTGGTCAGACTGCCACATCAGCCTAACGGCTAGTTTTTCCTAGGGGCTATATATACCCCATTTCTCCATTGTTTTGGCTAAGATTTTTAGAGCTAAAAATTCCAGACTTTCTCTAGTGTTTAAAAGAGTTTTTAAAAGGGTTTTAAGCCAAAAAGATTTCATCTTATTTATTTTTGGGTTTTTGGAAAATCAAAGAAAACTAGGTTTTGGGATTTTGATTTGATCTTTTATTTCTATCATATACAAGAGATTTCCCAAGTAGTTTTTCTTTGTTGCTTGTTTCCAAAAACACATTGTTTCCACACTTGAGCCATATCTTCTATCCTAAACTATTAGGATCTTGTTTTGTGGAAAAAGAGAAAAGAAAGAGTTTGAGGTTGTTGTTGTAAACCTCTTGTGTTGTAACCCTCCTTTTATTTGTGAATCCCTCTTCGGTAGAGGTGATCGGAGTGGTATTGGTTTGGATCCCTCAAGTGTGAGGTGATTGGGATTGTGTTTGTAAGCCTCTTAGGTAGAGGTGTGGTTGTTGGTTGACACCTCTAGTGTGAGGTGTTGTGGTTTGTATTGAGAGAGGAGTTCGGTACTCCTTGAGTTGTAGAAATCCTCTTCGGTAGAGGTTCCCTCGGTGGGAGTTGAGATAGTGGAAATCCTACACGGTGGTGTAGGCGGGGATGTAGAGCAAGGTGCTCGAACCTCGAAACAAATCTTGGTGTTTGCGTATTGATCCATTGTCTCTCTAACTCTCTCCCTTATATTTGTGCAAAGCATCATATTCATATCATATCATATTTGCTTGTATTGTGCATATTTCATATTGCCTTGCATTTATTCATATTGCTATTCATTCTTATATGCTTGGCTTGATTGTGTGTATTTTATATTGCTTGGATTGCTTGTGTGTGTGTGCCTAACTTATACTCATCCAACAAGAGCTTCACATAGCACCTCAACCCATTTCAAGGGGAATCAAGAGGAGTTAGTCCAGAGCCTCGCAAGGGGAATTCGGCTACACTTGTTGTATTGTATCAAGTTTGTGCAACATTTGCATTAGCTTCCGCATTTAGCGCACTTAGTTTGCATTAAGTTTCTTAGATTAGCACTAACACCTATTCACCCCCCCTCTAGGTGTTTTTCATATTTATGGCCCAGCTTCTTGAGGAGTCTGTTAAGATTCCATTTGATTTCAGGTAGATCAGCATGGATAGTCCTCCTGAAGTGGATGAATATATCCTTCAATCTCACTGATTTTCTTTCTCAATTTGATGTATTCTTTCTTGTTTGCTTTTCTGCTCATTTTTTCTTCAGAATCAGAGCTTACAGGGACAACATATTCTTCCTTAATATCAATTTTCTTTCTTTTCCCACCTGGTATTTTCCCATGGTGAGTCTTGTTCAACCTAGCTTCTTCCTCTACCCTAGTTTCACCATTTATGATGTAACGCCCCGATCCTGCGGGTACGGGGACGTCACTGCGACGTATATACGCAAGTCGGAAGTACCTTCGCGTATATACGCTAAGCATCAGTACCGGCAAGAATCAGAGTACGGAAGCAAGTGGTGCATTATACATTCTAACACATGAGTACAATTACAGAGTCATCACCAGAGGTGATCTGATATTACAATAATATTACATCACCTGATAGGCGCAAATGCGAGAATACAAGAAATGTACAGGGGTGATCAGTAAAAAAGGCACTCACGAGTTTACTACAAGGAAACTCGAGAGACACACAGGGAACCTGGAAGGATGGAGCTCTGGAGGTATGCTGGAGGTCTACGCTACCGCTGCGCCACTCTGCTCCAGTAACAGGGAGAATTCACAGGCTCCAAGCTCCAGAACCTGGACATGAGAATCCAGGGGAGTCAGATGAAACTCCCCAGACGAGTGGTGAAGTAAAAGCCAGGTGGCGAGCCAGGATGAGCGCAAGTGTATATATAACAAATGATATCAAGTTCAGAAGACAGGGGGTTAGAATACAAGTATAGCAGGTATGAACAGGCATAACATAATCACGATAAAACAGGAAATCTGATATAAAACCCGATTACGAGCAAAACCGATTGTACAAGCTTAGGTCACGGTTCCATGAGACTAGTACATCGAAGGAATAATCCAAACAAGGAAACCCTCATCTATATACCTTTATCTCATATCATCATGATCCAAGCACATAGAACCAGAGTTGCAAATCACACAATAGTCATAACAAGAGTTCATAACAAGAATAACCAGAATCATAACAAGCATAACGGGAGTTCATAACAGGCATCATAACAGGAATTATAACAGGTATCATAACAGGAATCATAACGGGCATCACAGGAGTCTATTATTATTACTCGTCTGACCCATATATCTAGGTATGTGTCCTGGTGTACATTCCAACACACATACATCCATATATAAGCAAGCCGAGGGTTGTTACTGGAAGATGATGAAGAACTGATGGCGCTTCTTATAGTAGTTCCCGTACACCCGGGACCAGCTTGAGGGCCTTAAATCCCCCTAACACGTATCTCCTGAGGGCCTTAAATCCCCCTAACACGAACCGTCAGTATTTTATTCCATTACTATAAGCAAGGCATCATTCCGGCATCCATCATTTCCTCCCATTCCCCGCGCAAGTTGTCCTTTTTATGGTTTATCAACATTATCAGATTACGGGAATAACTGGTCATGACAGGAAAATGGCCCTACAGATTCAAGAGGTGGCCCCCACCGAGTATGGTGTGGCACTTTGCTCCGTGTGGCACTTAGTTCCATATAGGATAACAAGGCAAGATTCCCGTAAACATGATAATCACAGTCAAGTAGATCATGCGGGGTGTCAAGTGATAGCATGACAGGATGATGATAATTGGCAGGTAACAAGTCATGAAAATATCATAATATATAATACAAGTCCCGAGGATAAAGTCCATATTCAAGGAAGTGATCAATCACAGCAGGCAGCCAAGGTTAGTCGACTAGGGAAACTAAGTAGTCGACTTAAAGAGGAATTAGTCGACTGTAGATAAGAGACAAGTCGACTTGCTAGGCTGCGTTTGGGAGAGCTGCGTTTGGGGAGGAAGGTTAGTCGACTAGGGCGTTTGGGTTAGTCGACTGGTCAAGGCTGCGTCTCAAAGAGCCGCGTTTCAAGAGAGCTGCGTTAGTCGACTTGGAACAGTGGTTAGTCGACTTAGAGAAGTCCGCGTTTCAGAGAACCGCGTTTCGGAAGAAAAGATAGTCGACTGGACGCGAGGGCAAGTCGACTAAGGACTGCGTTTCCAAGAAAGGCGCGTTTCCAAAAAGGGTTAGTCGACTGAGGAAAACATGTAGTCGACTAATAGATCTGCGTCTTCAGAAATGGAACTGCGTTTCAAGGGGGTTAGTCGACTGGTCATGGGGTCAAGTCGACTAATGCAGTAAAACAGTGAGCAGAAACAGTTTTAAGAGTTGAGATCTTATGTTGATAAAAATACAAGTCTTTGGCGAGGAAAAACACTCGCCGAAATAGGAAAGTCAAGCGAGAACACTCGCCTATCAATGATCTTCGCTGCGACCAACGAAGGGAAGTTCGGTCCCAATCCAAAAGGAGGGTACCGGCCTAAGTCTTGCCGCCGGAGAAGAACGCGGCCCCAATCCAAAAGGAGTGGCCGGTTCTCACAAAGTGATGGAGAGAGGTTGTAGGTGGTGGTATGGGGACGTTGTTGTTGGGAATGGAGAAGAAATGGTGGTGGGGTTTGGTGAAGAAGTTGTGGAGAAGATGGAGTTTGGGTGAACAAAGGAAGCAAGAGAAGGAGCTCTCTCTTGGTGGCTTCACTGTTGGCTGCAGGAAGCAAGGAAGAAGGAGAAGTAAAAATGAAGGGAGAGAGAAGAAGAGGGGGGTATTTATAGGAGTTGGATTGTGAAGGTGATGCAAATAAATAAAGGAGAGGGGTTTTTTTGTAAAATTGGGGGTTAGGTATCTCTCTTGGCCACTTGGCCGGTTATGATGATGAGAAAGGGTTGGAATATCAAGGAGAAGACATTTTGGGAGAGAAGCATTTAATGAAGAGAGAGAAGGGAGGATATAATAATGTTGCACACCATATAAAACAAAAGAAACCAGATGAATTCTTGCGTTCCTCTCATTCAAACGCAGCACTCTCCTGCGTTTAGGCCAAAATGGGCCAAACGCAGGGATTTAAGCCGCGTTTAGGGAAAACATGAAGGCTGCGTTTAACAGAGGAGAGAGAAAGTCATGATGACATGATGGGATTTGATCTGAAGTGCATTAAATGCAACATGGGGAGGATCTTCACAATAAATGCAGAATCCCAGGTAGGTGAGATCCGCGTTTGAGAAGGGAGAGAGAAAATGGGGAAAGACAAAGTGGAATATATGGGGTAATTCCTCGGTAACTGGGAAAATACCAAAAACTCCGGAAAATGTCCAAAAATAAAGTAACTCGGAAAGTTTCCCAAAATTCTCAAAAATCATAAATATTATAAAATGATTTTTGGTGAAATTGGTTTTCAGAAGTTCCATCTCATTTTCCAGATAAAAATCATAAGGTCAGCCGTCAATCTCGGTATACACCGGATTGGCCGGATTTTAATAAAATCTGATAAATCCCAGAAAATGCATTTGGATAGAAAATAGGATTTTAAGAAATAATGTCTAAAGATACTTCTGGAAATTCCAAACCGTTTGTAAATTAAAAATCCGGGAATCGGTCAACGGAACTGGCCGACACCGGTTTTGAAGATTTACTACTTAATTCAGGAAAATTCCAGAAAATCATATAAAATCCAGAATATTGGAAAACGATGTTTAAAACTGAAACCGGTCAAATCGGAATACCAGAATGTCCAAACCGAGCAATACTCTGGGATCGGGCCTTCGGTTCAAACTAAGGTTGACTCCGAATCCACGAATCCAAATCCAAGACAAAACAATCATGGAAGCAAATCGAAAAATACGATCGAGAAACCTGAATACGCAACTAAGTACGTATTCCGGGAGCGGGTGTTACAATCCATCCACCTTACAAAAAATTGCGTCCTCGCAATTTCGATAAGGGGCAAATTGAACACAAGGAGGACAAGGGTGGAAACAAAGGCTTCGAAAAACCAAAACAGGGTTAAGATGAACACAGGAAGGACCAGAATGGACAATGAGAACAGGATAAGGAGGAATATCCACGAAGGATTACCAAATCAAAATACAAAAGGTCAGGGGGGTTGCTGTTACAGTGACATCCTCAAGGTTCCTGTTCCAGATACTGAGCCTCATACTCCGCTGCTGCTTCATCTGATACCTCTGCTGCCATGTTGTGAACTTGGCCCCTGCCATAATCTGCTCTGGGTCTTGCTCCTCTCTGTGGGTGATCATGTTGCTGAGGCGGAAATGGAGCTCTTCGGTCCACGGGTTCTGGATTCCTTCTCAGTGATGGAGCTTGGAAGAGGTGGAGCTGGGAGTGCTGGTCTGATTGGTGCCATATTTCCAAACTTTCTGAACGGGCAATCCCTTATTGCATGACTTCCCGTTCCACAGGCTAAGCACAGTCCGTTAGCCATTCGACAGTCTTTCCTATAATGTCCAGGCTTGTGGCAGAAATTGCATATAATCTGAGGGAGAGAAGGTTGGAATGGTCGCTTGATCATCGGACCATGTGTTGTCCTAACTGTATCTTCCTCATTCATCAACTGAAAGGGTCTCTTCACTGACTTGTTCTGCACCTGATTCTCATTCTTCTTCTCTAGTCCTCGTTCCACTTCACGGGCAATGGAGAGAACCTGAGAGTACGTCTTCAGCTGTTGAGGAATAAGGAACATCTGCACATCCATCTTCAGCCCTTGTTGGAATCTGCTTGCCCTCTTTTCTTCGTCTGACACCATGTAAGGAGCAAATCTGCTGAGCCTCAAGAATTCAGCAGCATATTCATCCACTGATCGGTTGCGCTGCTGCAGACGGATAAATTGTTCTTCCATTTCCTTCTGAGCTGTTGCAGGGAAGAATCTCTCATAGAAACCCTTTGAGAATTGATCCCACGTAATAGGTTTCTCCAGTGTTGCTTCTTCTGCCAACCACCAGGTTCTGGCCACATCTCTCAGCTGTATCTTAGCCACTTCCACTTGGTTCTCATCCGGGACTCGGGCCGCCTTCAAAAGATCCGTTGTGTCTATCAGCCACTGTTCTGCATCCAGGGGCTTCTCTGTGCCTGAAAAGATTGCCGGCTGTAATCTCCTGAAATCTGACACATTGCCTGGCCTCTGTTCTCGGGGTGCAACCAATAGTCCTTGACGTAGAAGTTCTGTCTGCTGCTGTTGATTCTGCATCATCCCTTGAAGTATCCTCATCATACCATCACTGTCTCTGTTGGGTCCATCTTGAGAGGCATTAGGACCATTGCGTGTCCCCCGTCTTTCCATATTTGAGTTGGTTGAAAGGGTGACAAGAAGAAACTGGGAGGGAAAAGATTGAAGGTCTCAAGATTCAAGAAATAGATTAGAAGGAAGAAATAGATAACCCTGTACTTGTAGTTGGATTGTATAACCAAGACTCATGCATTCCAGTTGCAAATTGCTTTACCATTAATTTGCCATCTGGACGTACTGAGGGAGTAAGAGCCTAGGCTCTGATACCAACCTGTAACGCCCCGATCCTGCGGGTACGGGGACGTCACTGCGACGTATATACGCAAGTCGGAAGTACCTTCGCGTATATACGCTAAGCATCAGTACCGGCAAGAATCAGAGTACGGAAGCAAGTGGTGCATTATACATTCCAACACATGAGTACAATTACAGAGTCATCACCAGAGGTGATCTGATATTACAATAATATTACATCACCTGATAGGCGCAAATGCGAGAATACAAGAAATGTACAGGGGTGATCAGTAAAAAAGGCACTCACGAGTTTACTACAAGGAAACTCGAGAGACACACAGGGAACCTGGAAGGATGGAGCTCTGGAGGTATGCTGGAGGTCTACGCTACCGCTGCGCCACTCTGCTCCAGTAACAGGGAGAATTCACAGGCTCCAAGCTCCAGAACCTGGACATGAGAATCCAGGGGAGTCAGATGAAACTCCCCAGACGAGTGGTGAAGTAAAAGCCAGGTGGCGAGCCAGGATGAGCGCAAGTGTATATATAACAAATGATATCAAGTTCAGAAGACAGGGGGTTAGAATACAAGTATAGCAGGTATGAACAGGCATAACATAATCACGATAAAACAGGAAATCTGATATAAAACCCGATTACGAGCAAAACCGATTGTACAAGCTTAGGTCACGGTTCCATGAGACTAGTACATCGAAGGAATAATCCAAATAAGGAAACCCTCATCTATATACCTTTATCTCATATCATCATGATCCAAGCACATAGAACTAGAGTTGCAAATCACACAATAGTCATAACAAGAGTTCATAACAAGAATAACCAGAATCATAACAAGCATAACGGGAGTTCATAACAGGCATCATAACAGGAATTATAACAGGTATCATAACAGGAATCATAACGGGCATCACAGGAGTCTATTATTATTACTCGTCTGACCCATATATCTAGGTATGTGTCCTGGTGTACATTCCAACACACATACATCCATATATAAGCAAGCCGAGGGTTGTTACTGGAAGATGATGAAGAACTGATGGCGCTTCTTATAGTAGTTCCCGTACACCCGGGACCAGCTTGAGGGCCTTAAATCCCCCTAACACGCATCTCCTGAGGGCCTTAAATCCCCCTAACACGAACCGTCAGTATTTTATTCCATTACTATAAGCAAGGCATCATTCCGGCATCCATCATTTCCTCCCATTCCCCGCGCAAGTTGTCCTTTTTATGGTTTATCAACATTATCAGATTACGGGAATAACTGGTCATGACAGGAAAATGGCCCTACAGATTCAAGAGGTGGCCCCCACCGAGTATGGTGTGGCACTTTGCTCCGTGTGGCACTTAGTTCCATATAGGATAACAAGGCAAGATTCCCGTAAACATGATAATCACAGTCAAGTAGATCATGCTGGGTGTCAAGTGATAGCATGACAGGATGATGATAATTGGCAGGTAACAAGTCATGAAAATATCATAATATATAATACAAGTCCCGAGGATAAAGTCCATATTCAAGGAAGTGATCAATCACAGCAGGCAGCCAAGGTTAGTCGACTAGGGAAACTAAGTAGTCGACTTAAAGAGGAATTAGTCGACTGTAGATAAGAGACAAGTCGACTTGCTAGGCTGCGTTTGGGAGAGCTGCGTTTGGGGAGGAAGGTTAGTCGACTAGGGCATTTGGGTTAGTCGACTGGTCAAGGCTGCGTCTCAAAGAGCCGCGTTTCAAGAGAGCTGCGTTAGTCGACTTGGAACAGTGGTTAGTCGACTTAGAGAAGTCCGCGTTTCAGAGAACCGCGTTTCGGAAGAAAAGATAGTCGACTGGACGCGAGGGCAAGTCGACTAAGGATGCTGCGTTTCCAAGAAAGGCGCGTTTCCAAAAAGGGTTAGTCGACTGAGGAAAACATGTAGTCGACTAATAGATCTGCGTCTTCAGAAATGGAACTGCGTTTCAAGGGGGTTAGTCGACTGGTCATGGGGTCAAGTCGACTAATGCAGTAAAACAGTGAGCAGAAACAGTTTTAAGAGTTGAGATCTTATGTTGATAAAAATACAAGTCTTTGGCGAGGAAAAACACTCGCCGAAATAGGAAAGTCAAGCGAGAACACTCGCCTATCAATGATCTTCGCTGCGACCAACGAAGGGAAGTTCGGTCCCAATCCAAAAGGAGGGTACCGGCCCTAAGTCTTGCCGCCGGAGAAGAACGCGGCCCCAATCCAAAAGGAGTGGCCGGTTCTCACAAAGTGATGGAGAGAGGTTGTAGGTGGTGGTATGGGGACGTTGTTGTTGGGAATGGAGAAGAAATGGTGGTGGGGTTTGGTGAAGAAGTTGTGGAGAAGATGGAGTTTGGGTGAACAAAGGAAGCAAGAGAAGGAGCTCTCTCTTGGTGGCTTCACTGTTGGCTGCAGGAAGCAAGGAAGAAGGAGAAGTAAAAATGAAGGGAGAGAGAAGAAGAGGGGGGTATTTATAGGAGTTGGATTGTGAAGGTGATGCAAATAAATAAAGGAGAGGGGGTTTTTTGTAAAATTGGGGGTTAGGTATCTCTCTTGGCCACTTGGCCGGTTATGATGATGAGAAAGGGTTGGAATATCAAGGAGAAGACATTTTGGGAGAGAAGCATTTAATGAAGAGAGAGAAGGGAGAATATAATAATGTTGCACACCATATAAAACAAAAGAAACCAAGATGAATTCTTGCGTTCCTCTCATTCAAACGCAGCACTCTCCTGCGTTTAGGCCAAAATGGGCCAAACGCAGGGATTTAAGCCGCGTTTAGGGAAAACATGAAGGCTGCGTTTAACAGAGGAGAGAGAAAGTCATGATGACATGATGGGATTTGATCTGAAGTGCATTAAATGCAACATGGGGAGGATCTTCACAATAAATGCAGAATCCCAGGTAGGTGAGATCCGCGTTTGAGAAGGGAGAGAGAAAATGGGGAAAGACAAAGTGGAATATATGGGGTAATTCCTCGGTAACTGGGAAAATACCAAAAACTCCGGAAAATGTCCAAAATAAAGTAACTCGGAAAGTTTCTCAAAAATTCTCAAAAATCATAAATATTATAAAATGATTTTTGGTAAAATCGGTTTTCAGAAGTTCCATCTCATTTTCCAGATAAAAATCATAAGGTCAGCCGTCAATCTCGGTATACACCGGATTGGCCGGATTTTAATAAAATCTGATAAATCCCAGAAAATGCATTTGGATAGAAAATAGGATTTTAAGAAATAATGTCTAAAGATACTTCTGGAAATTCCAAACCGTTTGTAAATTAAAAATCCGGGAATCGGTCAACGGAACTGGCCGACACCGGTTTTGAAGATTTACTACTTAATTCAGGAAAATTCCAGAAAATCATATAAAATCCAGAATATTGGAAAACGATGTTTAAAACTGAAACCGGTCAAATCGGAATACCAGAATGTCCAAACCGAGCAATACTCTGGGATCGGGCCTTCGGTTCAAACTAAGGTTGACTCCGAATCCACGAATCCAAATCCAAGACAAAACAATCATGGAAGCAAATCGAAAAATACGATCGAGAAACCTGAATACGCAACTAAGTACGTATTCCGGGAGCGGGGTGTTACAATCCATCCACCTTATAAAAAATTGCGTCCTCGCAATTTCGATAAGGGGCAAATTGAACACAAGGAGGACAAGGGTGGAAACAAAGGCTTCGAAAAACCAAAACAGGGTTAAGATGAACACAGGAAGGACCAGAATGGACAATGAGAACAGGATAAGGAGGAATATCCACGAAGGATTACCAACTCAAAATACAAAAGGTCAGGGGGGTTGCTGTTACAGTGACATCCTCAAGGTTCCTGTTCCAGATACTGAGCCTCATACTCCGCTGCTGCTTCATCTGATACCTCTGCTGCCATGTTGTGAACTTGGCCCCTGCCATAATCTGCTCTGGGTCTTGCTCCTCTCTGTGGGTGATCATGTTGCTGAGGCGGAAATGGAGCTCTTCGGTCCACGGGTTCTGGATTCCTTCTCAGTGATGGAGCTGGAAGAGGTGGAGCTGGGAGTGCTGGTCTGATTGGTGCCATATTTCCAAACTTTCTGAACGGGCAATCCCTTATTGCATGACTTCCCGTTCCACAGGCTAAGCACAGTCCGTTAGCCATTCGACAGTCTTTCCTATAATGTCCAGGCTTGTGGCAGAAATTGCATATAATCTGAGGGAGAGAAGGTTGGAATGGTCGCTTGATCATCGGACCATGTGTTGTCCTAACTGTATCTTCCTCATTCATCAACTGAAAGGGTCTCTTCACTGACTTGTTCTGCACCTGATTCTCATTCTTCTTCTCTAGTCCTCGTTCCACTTCACGGGCAATGGAGAGAACCTGAGAGTACGTCTTCAGCTGTTGAGGAATAAGAAACATCTGCACATCCATCTTCAGCCCTTGTTGGAATCTGCTTGCCCTCTTTTCTTCGTCTGACACCATGTAAGGAGCAAATCTGCTGAGCCTCAAGAATTCAGCAGCATATTCATCCACTGATCGGTTGCGCTGCTGCAGACGGATAAATTGTTCTTCCATTTCCTTCTGAGCTGTTGCAGGGAAGAATCTCTCATAGAAACCCTTTGAGAATTGATCCCACGTAATAGGTTTCTCCAGTGTTGCTTCTTCTGCCAACCACCAGGTTCTGGCCACATCTCTCAGCTGTATCTTAGCCACTTCCACTTGGTTCTCATCCGGGACTCGGGCCGCCTTCAAAAGATCCGTTGTGTCTATCAGCCACTGTTCTGCATCCAGGGGCTTCTCTGTGCCTGAAAAGATTGCCGGCTGTAATCTCCTGAAATCTGACACATTGCCTGGCCTCTGTTCTCGGGGTGCAACCAATAGTCCTTGACGTAGAAGTTCTGTCTGCTGCTGTTGATTCTGCATCATCCCTTGAAGTATCCTCATCATACCATCACTGTCTCTGTTGGGTCCATCTTGAGAGGCATTAGGACCATTGCGTGTCCCCCGTCTTTCCATATTTGAGTTGGTTGAAAGGGTGACAAGAAGAAACTGGAGGGAAAGATTGAAGGTCTCAAGATTCAAGAAATAGATTAGAAGGAAGAAATAGATAACCCTGTACTTGTAGTTGGATTGTATAACCAAGACTCATGCATTCCAGTTGCAAATTGCTTTACCATTAATTTGCCATCTGGACGTACTGAGGGAGTAAGAGCCTAGGCTCTGATACCAACCTGTAACGCCCCGATCCTGCGGGTACGGGGACGTCACTGCGACGTATATACGCAAGTCGGAAGTACCTTCGCGTATATACGCTAAGCATCAGTACCGGCAAGAATCAGAGTACGGAAACAAGTGGTGCATTATACATTCCAACACATGAGTACAATTACAGAGTCATCACCAGAGGTGATCTGATATTACAATTATATTACATCACCTGATAGGCGCAAATGCGAGAATACAAGAAATGTACAGGGGTGATCAGTAAAAAAGGCACTCACGAGTTTACTACAAGGAAACTCGAGAGACACACAGGGAACCTGGAAGGATGGAGCTCTGGAGGTATGCTGGAGGTCTACGCTACCGCTGCGCCACTCTGCTCCAGTAACAAGGAGAATTCACAGGCTCCAAGCTCCAGAACCTGGACATGAGAATCCAGGGGAGTCAGATGAAACTCCCCAGACGAGTGGTGAAGTAAAAGCCAGGTGGCGAGCCAGGATGAGCGCAAGTGTATATATAACAAATGATATCAAGTTCAGAAGACAGGGGGTTAGAATACAAGTATAGCAGGTATGAACATGCATAACATAATCACGATAAAACAGGAAATCTGATATAAAACCCGATTACGAGCAAAACCGATTGTACAAGCTTTGGTCACGGTTCCATGAGACTAGTACATCGAAAGAATAATCCAAACAAGGAAACCCTCATCTATATACCTTTATCTCATATCATCATGATCCAAGCACATAGAACCAGAGTTGCAAATCACACAATAGTCATAACAAGAGTTCATAACAAGAATAACCAGAATCATAACAAGCATAACGGGAGTTCATAACAGGCATCATAACAGGAATTATAACAGGTATCATAACAGGAATCATAACGGGCATCACAGGAGTCTATTATTATTACTCGTCTGACCCATATATCTAGGTATGTGTCCTGGTGTACATTCCAACACACATACATCCATATATAAGCAAGCCGAGGGTTGTTACTGGAAGATGATGAAGAACTGATGGCGCTTCTTATAGTAGTTCCCGTACACCCGGGACCAGCTTGAGGGCCTTAAATCCCCCTAACACGCATCTCCTGAGGGCCTTAAATCCCCCTAACACGAACCGTCAGTATTTTATTCCATTACTATAAGCAAGGCATCATTCCGGCATCCATCACTTCCTCCCATTCCCCGCGCAAGTTGTCCTTTTTATGATTTATCAACATTATCAGATTACGGGAATAACTGGTCATGACAGGAAAATGGCCCTACAGATTCAAGAGGTGGCCCCCACCGAGTATGGTGTGGCACTTTGCTCCGTGTGGCACTTAGTTCCATATAGGATAACAAGGCAAGATTCCCGTAAACATGATAATCACAGTCAAGTAGATCATGCTGGGTGTCAAGTGATAGCATGACAGGATGATGATAATTGGCAGGTAACAAGTCATGAAAATATCATAATATATAATACAAGTCCCGAGGATAAAGTCCATATTCAAGGAAGTGATCAATCACAGCAGGCAGCCAAGGTTAGTCGACTAGGGAAACTAAGTAGTCGACTTAAAGAGGAATTAGTCGACTGTAGATAAGAGACAAGTCGACTTGCTAGGCTGCGTTTGGGAGAGCTGCGTTTGGGGAGGAAGGTTAGTCGACTAGGGCGTTTGGGTTAGTCGACTGGTCAAGGCTGCGTCTCAAAGAGCCGCGTTTCAAGAGAGCTGCGTTAGTCGACTTGGAACAGTGGTTAGTCGACTTAGAGAAGTCCGCGTTTCAGAGAACCGCGTTTCGGAAGAAAAGATAGTCGACTGGACGCGAGGGCAAGTCGACTAAGGATGCTGCGTTTCCAAGAAAGGCGTGTTTCCAAAAAGGGTTAGTCGACTGAGGAAAACATGTAGTCGACTAATAGATCTGCGTCTTCAGAAATGGAACTGCGTTTCAAGGGGGTTAGTCGACTGGTCATGGGGTCAAGTCGACTAATGCAGTAAAACAGTGAGCAGAAACAGTTTTAAGAGTTGAGATCTTATGTTGATAAAAATACAAGTCTTTGGCGAGGAAAAACACTCGCCGAAATAGGAAAGTCAAGCGAGAACACTCGCCTATCAATGATCTTCGCTGCGACCAACGAAGGAAAGTTCGGTCCCAATCCAAAAGGAGGGTACCGGCCCTAAGTCTTGCCGCCGGAGAAGAACGCGGCCCCAATCCAAAAGGAGTGGCCGGTTCTCACAAAGTGATGGAGAGAGGTTGTAGGTGGTGGTATGGGGACGTTGTTGTTGGGATGGAGAAGAAATGGTGGTGGGGTTTGGTGAAGAAGTTGTGGAGAAGATGGAGTTTGGGTGAACAAAGGAAGCAAGAGAAGGAGCTCTCTCTTGGTGGCTTCACTGTTGGCTGCAGGAAGCAAGGAAGAAGGAGAAGTAAAAATGAAGGGAGAGAGAAGAAGAGGGGGTATTTATAGGAGTTGGATTGTGAAGGTGATGCAAATAAATAAAGGAGAGGGGGTTTTTTGTAAAATTGGGGGTTAGGTATCTCTCTGGCCACTTGGCCGGTTATGATGATGAGAAAGGGTTAGAATATCAAGGAGAAGACATTTTGAGAGAGAAGCATTTAATGAAGAGAGAGAAGGGAGGATATAATAATGTTGCACACCATATAAAACAAAAGAAACCAAGATGAATTCTTGCGTTCCTCTCATTCAAACGCAGCACTCTCCTGCGTTTAGGCCAAAATGGGCCAAACGCAGGGATTTAAGCCGCGTTTAGGGAAAACATGAAGGCTGCGTTTAACAGAGGAGAGAGAAAGTCATGATGACATGATGGGATTTGATCTGAAGTGCATTAAATGCAACATGGGGAGGATCTTCACAATAAATGCAGAATCCCAGGTAGGTGAGATCCGCGTTTGAGAAGGGAGAGAGAAAATGGGGAAAGACAAAGTGGAATATATGGGGTAATTCCTCGGTAACTGGGAAAATACCAAAAACTCCGGAAAATGTCCAAAAATAAAGTAACTCGGAAAGTTTCCCAAAATTCTCAAAAATCATAAATATTATAAAATGATTTTTGGTGAAATCGGTTTTCAGAAGTTCCATCTCATTTTCCAGATAAAAATCATAAGGTCAGCCGTCAATCTCGGTATACACCGGATTGGCCGGATTTTAATAAAATCTGATAAATCCCAGAAAATGTATTTGGATAGAAAATAGAATTTAAGAAATAATGTCTAAAGACACTTCTGAAAATTTCAAACCGTTTGTAAATTAAAAATCTGGGAATCGGTCAATGGAACTGGCCGACACCGGTTTTGAAGATTTACTACTTAATTCAGAAAAATTCCAGAAAATCATATAAAATCCAGAATATTGGAAAACGATGTTTAAAACTGAAACCGGTCAAATCGAAATACCAGAATGTCCAAACCGAGCAATACTCTGGGATCGGGCCTTCGGTTCAAACTAAGGTTGACTCCGAATCCACGAATCCAAATCCAAGACAAAACAATCATGGAAGCAAATCGAAAAATACGATCGAGAAACCTGAATACGCAACTAAGTACGTATTCCGAGAGCGGGGTGTTACATATGATTTATCAAAATCATTTCTGAGAAGAAACATTCTGTTAATGGAAGCAGATTTAAAACTTTCTTTTCCCATAAATGGGGTTTCAGTCCCAAACATAATTCCAAAGTGTATAAACACTTTTGTTAACAAACAAGAAAATCTGAGTTGCTCACGGGGCATAATCAAAGAGTTCAAAATAAAATGAGGTAGATTGAAGTAAGTGTAAGCATAGCATATAAAAACAGTAAGCAGTCCATTTTTATGACATGAAAGTATCCTCCTTGAGGGAAAAAATTGAACTGAGCTATCTTAGTCAACACATGAACCCTGGGAGGTGAGACAGTTGATAGGAAATGAGTTTTTATTTCTGTAAACTTCATCAATTCTTACTCCAAACAGCATGTCTAAAGCTTCAGATTTACTCCGACCAAGAGAGGAGGAAGACTTAATGAAAATACATGGTCCTGAAGTAGAAATTCTCAAATTTCTCCCAATTCTTTTTCACTGAAAGTTATCATGGTTCCCTTGACCAGTGAGAATACGTTGAGAGGATCCTTTTTGATTCTCAGATTGGCGTAGAACATGGCTACCAGATTAGAAAAATAGAAAATTTTAATTGTGTATCTCATATCTAAAAAAACATAGATGAATCACTAATTGTGGTTTTATGAATCACTTAAGATATCACCCACAATATAGACACATGAAAAACTAGACTCTTATTGCATATAAGAATTGATACATAATGCGCAATCATATCAAATATACCAATATCCCAATATATATCACACAAGCAAGCACACGTTTGAATAGATAGTTGATTCTTATTAAGTACAAGATTGCAAGATAAGAGTTGACATATGTTCATAACCAATATAGTGCACAAGACATGCTTGGATACACAAACTCATTGATTCTCATGTATGCATAAAAGGATAATCATTTAAAGCATGTACATATATGAGAATACTTTAAATGAGTAAAAATAAAATAGAAGTGGACGCAAGGTACATCTCATTTGTGCATTCATAGCAACAATATATTATAAATACTCATTATATTCAAATATGTTACATATCACAAGTATCTATATATGTCTATATACCAAGTATGCTTAAATAATACAAATGACATGAATCATCAATATGGAGCATATGGTTAATATTAAAAATATTAATTTGAACTTATTCATGTAAACTATTTATACAAAAGTTCATATGGATGAATGATGTGCACAGAAGCATACATATGAACCAAAATTATATATCAAATATGCATGTGTAGTTGAATATGTGTATCACAAATAAGTATTTAAATATATATGAAAAATAATTGTGTCTAATATGAGGTAAAATCATTAAGATAAAGCAAAAAATCATAATTTTAATAAGACAATAAAAATGAAGTATATGATGCAAGAGTCACTTTAAGTTTAATTACCAAGTCTATATATTGTTGGCATATAAAAAAATATTGATGAATTAAGATGCCAAGAAAAGTAAAAAGCCAAATTTATAAAAAATTGATGATTTCAAATTCAGAGATAAATAGTCATCATTAACAATGTTATTAAGGATATTTAGAAAGTTACAAACCATTACACGAAGATAACAAATTATAACACATGTGGTTTGAACAATCTAATTCAAGTAGATAAGTCCAATAAGTAAGTTCCAAAAAGATTTGGACACAAAGAGTTCTCAAAAGTGTATAAAACTTTAAAATATTAGAGATTTGACTATGCATAACTATATCTCAAATAAACTTTTAAGAATAAAAAGAAATATCAAAATTCTCATAGTAAAAATAAAAATGTATTTGAAAACCATCAATATATAAAAGTTTTTTAGTTATATTACCAAAACTTGATCATCTCTCAATATCATAAAAATTCACATAAACTATGATGCTAAATGTAACATGAAATTATCACATTCAAGAACTCATATAGCATGTATCAATATGACTAGAATATTCCATTGAAAATGTATTTCAGTTAAGTTCTCATTAAAACTTAGTAACCATAAATATATGCCAAGCATCAATTATTTTGTGTGAGCATGTAATATGCGATATGGCAAATTAAGAACATTCATATTGCCACATAAATTATTATTAATTATATCTTGATCAAGTTTGACGTGCATAATATCTAGATAAAGTTTGACTGAAAGAGATAGAGATAAAAATTCTTACACAACTCATCATGAATATCTTAAGCATATACCAAGATTAAGTTCTAATATGAAATTCATCAATATAAGCAAAGATAGTGTCACCAAGATGTATTTGTATTAGTATATGGTGTAAATAAAGTATATTCATTTTCTTAATTTAAAAGATTCATATCAAGTAAAAAAATTTAATTTTTCAACCAAGAAGAAGTCAAATAAATGAAAGTTCATAAATCCACATTTTTAAATATGATTCACAAAAAGATTAGTTCAATCATTTTTCAAATCAGGTAATTGAATTTTTCACATCTATTATGCAGAAATAAAAGTAAGATTTTAAATAAATAAAGTAAAATATATTATCATGACATAATTAAAGTGCGATCATATAGTTATAATGCATTCATGCACTTATAAATTTTTTTTACATTCACCAATATCAAAAGCCATGTGAATATAAAGAGATAACCATAAAACAAATAATATTCACAAAATTGGCTAGTTAATCAATAACATTAAATATAACCAAACTCATGGATATTATATTCAAGTTTTTCACAAGAGTATGAATCAACTTCATAAAAATATATATCCTATCAAGCACAAGAGTATTCCACAATACTTATTATAAAATCATCAAATCTAAACAAATATGACAATCAAAACCATACAGGATTTTTAAGAATATGTATATGAAAGAAAATCATATCAAAATTCAAATCATTTTAACTCAATCAAAATCATGTAGAAAGATAGAAATAATCTCATTTCAAAAATAAAGATAGAACAAGATATACCAATGATAGTTCTCTTCAAGGTGAACCATTCACCTTCACATTTTGATAGGGTTGCAAATAGATTTGAATCTCCTATCATATGTCTTGAGCAAGCGCTATCAAGATACCACTTGATTCTACGTTGGAAGAGGTTGCACACCTGCGAAACAATTTTAGGATGTGCATTTTGATACCCATTGTCTTTTGGGTCCTTGAGCGTGTATGTTTTGGTACCCACCTAACAAAAAGAAGAGCATAATAATTGTTCTTAATGTAACATGTACTTACTGCCCTTTCTTCATACAAAATGTGCAAATAATATTAGACTTGCTATTATAAAAATTATGAGAATAAAAATCAGATCTTTTTTATTCTGGTAGGATGGCATCCTGCCAGCATCTGTACCCATCCGGCTGACATCTTGACCCATCCTGCTAGTCTCTAACTGGTAGGATGACATCCTATCAGAACCTGAACCTATCCTGTCAAGCAGGTTATGCACAGAAATCACACTAGAAGTGCATGCAATATCAATAAAACTTTTCAATTTGATCTTTAAACCATTATTCTCCGTTTGAAACTCAATAACTTTAGAATGCAACTCATTTTTCTCCTTCAGAACATTTTCATAAATAGATGAACAAGATGAATATTCTTTTTTCAAAGAAATGAACCTTTTTGAAAGCTTTTTGTATTCATTAATAAGATCAATGTAAGCTTCCTCAATATCTTTTAAATTAGCCCAATCATCAATAGTTACCTCATCCTCATTTATCATAAAACATATGTTTAAGTTTGTGAAATTCAAATTAGCTTCTTTAACATGAAAAGAAAAATCATCAATTTTATCAAAAGACAAATCATCTATTTTATCACAAGAAAATCCAGATATGCTTTCTTTTTAAAAGAATCAATTAAAATATTATTTTTTAAAATTATAATTTCAATCTCATTCACCAAGCCATCAATATTAAATAAATAAGAATCATAAGAACATGAAGATAGATCATATAGCACAAGGAGACTCATTTTCATTTCTTAATCTAATATTTTCTAATGTAAGCATATCATTTTCTTTTTCTAATTCTTTATGCTTAGATAATAGTTTCTTATATTTATTAGCAATATCAGGAGATATATCAATCAAATCATTAAAATAGTGATCATGAATAATGTCATGAGTACTGCCAACCAATTTGTTATGAATGAGATCATTATTCTCTAAATAAATTATATGATTTAACTCAAGAGAAGAATTACCCATTTTACCTTCATCAATTGCGGAGACAAAACATTCTATTGAATTGGAGCACGGTGAAGTACATGATGATGCATTATCCTCACAAGTGTTCATTGCAATTTGATCCTTCTTTTTCTTCTTATAAAGCTTCAATAATCTTTCATAATTCATAAGCACTATCATAAGAAGTAAAATAGTCAGAAAGACTTTCACTAATAGAAGTAATCAAGATATCCAAAATAATTTTTTATTCATAACACTCGCAACGAAACAAACAGGCCCTTTGTCTCTCTTCAAATTTGTTCCATTCTTTTCTCGGTTTGGAACTAACATTATAACCAAATTCTATAATGACTCAAAGTTCAAAATATATAGATTGAATATAAAATTTAATTCTAATCCTCCAATGATCATATGAAAAATCATGAAAAATAGGAGGAAAATCAATAGAATAATCATTTTCAATTAAAATTTTCATGGATCTTTAACTCTAGGATGTAAAGCCTATTTAAATGAGTACCAACCTCTGATAGCAATTGTTCGACCCTAGAGGGGGTGAATAGGGTCGAGGGTAATTTAAAATTTTAATACACAAAATATATCAAAACTGTAAAATAGTCAGACTGGTAGGATCACCTAGTCTGCTGGTAGGATATTTCAATAAGGTGGTAGAAACAACAGAGAATAAAATAACAATGTAAAACTAAATATAATCAGCAGCAAAATACGTAACATTGAATTGTAAGAGAGAAAACAACATAATAATTTTAGGGTGGTTAGGAAAACTCCCCTACATCCACCGCCTAGAGGTATCCTCTAAGATTTCTAAGTTCACTAAAAGACTTCTTCTTTGAAGTAAGGATTACAACCATCAAGACTCCACCTTGAGCTTGAATTCTAACCACTAAGATACTACCCAATCTTGAATTTTTAAACCACCAAGATACTATCCGATCTTGAATTTTCACAATACCTCTTCCTTAAGGCACACTATAACAAAGATCACAATAGAATTTGTTCTCTAATACAGTAATGAGAACTAATATAAGCACAATGATTAAATCAAAATAGAATATACAATTGGAGACTCTATGTAATCAAAATAGTTTTAATTACTATCAACAATAAATTAGCACAAACAAAAATATTTGGCAATGAAGAGAATCTAAAATAAATAAAAGAGATAGAACCAATATTCTCTAAAATAGAGAAAGAGATGAAGTGTAGAATGTCTCTTGAATGATCAATTGAATGCTTAACACTTCTTTGATTTGAGGAGTTGTTGAAGAAATTAAATAAAGATGATTTGCACAATAACTCCTTCTTGAGCTTTGAACAAATTGAAAGTTAAAGCTTTTGAGAAATAAATGGCTCTTTAAATTTTACTTACTGGTTTTTCTCTTCTTCCCCTTGCAATGAATAAGCAAGGTTCTATATAAACAACAAGGCAACAACAGAGAGAATCCAACCGTTGGAGAAAGAGAGAGACAGATTTTTCTGCCTGTTTGAGCATTTAATGTTGCTGAAACAAGATATCAAAACTATGCTAAATCTTGAGTAATAAATGCTTCTGCAGTAATAAAGACATAGAGAGGGTATGGAGACTTTATAGAAAGGGAAAGAGATGAAGATTTCTCCCAAATATATACCCAACTGATATCTTACCCAGCTGTACAAACTAGACAGTTTGGATCTGTCAAGGACTGTCAACAGCAGGACAGTTTGACAGTGACAGACTCAGTTTTTCAGTTGTAAAGAAAGGTATTGTTGGCCCAGAGGCCTTCCACTCTAGTTTTGATGATGATTAACTCATGTAGTTATAATTTACTAATAATCTTGTGATGTTTAGTTTCAGATATTTAACCAAGATATTAGTGTGTGAAAGCTCCAACTAATGCTCTTTCACATGGTGATTCAAGAGCCCGAGCGTCATGTTCATATCTAGCACCCGTTTGGAGTCAAGCTCCGTGGATCACGTTTGGATCGAGTCGACTTGGAGACAGAGCTCTACAAGAAGACTTCGGCACATTATTTAGTTTATAGTTGTTTAGATCCATTGTAAAGTTAGATAGTGTGATATGCTCAAGTTCACCACACACACACTTGTTAAATTTCATGTTTTGGTTTTCGGTTTTTGGTTTAACCGATCTTGATTTTCATGAATAGATAAAATCAACAAGTTTATATGGTTTAATGTATATTAGATTTGTTCTATATACATGCATGCTTCAACTATTTAAACAAACTTAGTTTGATAGTCTATTTCATAAGTTTAGAGTTTTGGTATTTTAACAAAACTTATTTTTGAATTTATTGTCAAAAACATTAATATATATCTTTATATGTATATTGGATTATATCCATATACTACATGCTTAAATGTTATTTCTATATCATGTTTTTGTATTTGGATGAGTTTTGGACAAAACGATTTTTCATTTCAAAAATCCTAGTTTTGGAAAATACGAGTTTTGGTTTTTGACAAATTTTCTAAGTCACAAAAATGGTTCAAATAAGTTGACATATGTGTTGAATTTTTCACACATGTTTGTATATCAAAGTATTATAATGAAACTAATTTTGTGGAATTTTAGAAGTTTTTATGGGATTTTATTTAAGTTAAAAATTAAAAACCCTAGTTTTTCTGTCCCAGAATTGTCAGTTTGGCTGACTGCCGGTCGACCGGGCCGGTCGACCGTAGCAGTGGGCAGTCGACCTGGCCAGTTGACCGACGTGCACAGAAGGTGCACGCAGCCAAGCTGGGGAGGCCGGTCGACCGGGACGGTCGACCGCCAGAGAGCTCTGCTCTCTAGAAAGCCTCCGGTCGACCGGGCGGTCGACCGGGCAGAGAGCACTGCTCTCTGTTTCCAGACTCGGTCGACTGGCTAAAGAGCCGTTGCTCTCTGGATCTGGCACGGTCGACCAGGCGGTCGACCGCTGGGCTCAACGGTCATTTTTTTTGACCATTGGCCGGTCGACCGACCGGTCGACCGGAAGGCCAATCTGGGCCTTTTTCTCTGCCAACGGGCAGATTCCAAGTGGGGGCTATTTATACCCCATTTGAAGTAGGTTTTGATAAGATTTTCAAGAGCCAAAAATTTCCTACTCTCTAGTGTTTTATTACAAATTGCAAAAAGAGTTTTAGAGCTTTAAAGATTTGAACTTTACTTTATTTTAAAAGGGGTTGGAAAAATCAAGAAAAGAAAAGTCTTTTAGGATTATTTTTTATCTACATTTTTTTATCTTTCTAGAAGTTTTCCCAAGAAGTTTTTCTTTGAGTTTTTGATTTCCAAACTCTTTGTTTTTCACACTTAAGCCATATCCTTCTAGCCTATCTATTATGATCTTTGTTTTGTAGAAAAAGAAGTTGTTTGTGGTTGAGATAGACCACCTAGTTGTAAACCCTCCTAACTTGTGATATCCCTCTTGTGTAGAGGTTGATTTTGGAGTGGTGGTTGGCTTCCTCTAGTGAGAGGTGGAGTTTGTGTTGGAATCCCTCAAGTGTGAGCTGATTGATTTGTATTGGCTAAGTGCCTACCTCTCTTGTGTGAGGTGGTATTTGTGTTGGTTGTGCATTGCCTCTAGTGAGAGGTTGTATTCGGTTGAGAGAGGAGTTGTGTACTCCCGATTATTGTATTGCCTCAAATCTCAGTGGAGGTTCCCTGTGTGGGAGTCCTGTGTAGACAAGTTAGTGGATTGGAAATCCTTCTGTGTGAAGGCGGGGACGTAGAGCTGTGTGCTCGAACCTCGAAACATATCTCGGTATTTGCGTTTGATCCATTGACTCTAACTCTCTCTATTACTGTGTGCATCTATTCATATTGCCATATCATATATATGCTTGTGTTGTTTGTGTGTGCCCATCTTGTGTTTAACTACGAGAGCCTCATATAGCACCTCAACTCTTATTCAGAGGAATCAAGAGGAGTTAGTCCAGAGCCCTTCACCGGGAATTCGGCTACACTCATTGGTTACATTAAGTGTCTTGCCATTTAAGTTTTAATTTTCGCATTTTGTTCATTAGATTAGCCGTACACCTATTCACCCCCTCTAGGTGTACTTACAGTTGGTATCAGAGCCTACGGTCCTGATATTTGGTTTAACCACCTAGGAGTGTGATCTTGGTTTGCTAATCTATCATTTGCATTTACACACTTATATTGTTTACACACACTCATGGATTGCTTGTCACCTCCCATGTTTGATGTCTCCAACATTGACATGTGAAAATTTAGGATGTCCATGTATCTAAAAACCCTAAGCTTGCATGTTTTCCTTGTCGCTACTAAGAAATCCTATCTTGGTAATAGCAAGCATATAGAGGCCGATGTACAAGCCCTTGAGGCACTTAGAAGCACGCTTAACAAAGAATATCTTATGATTGTTTCTAACTGTGATTCCGCCTTTGCAGTGTGGAACACGTTGACCTCCTCCGAGCTACAAACGCCCAACTTTGTGGAGGATGAATCTAGTGGAGAATTCGAGCAACAATGCTACATGGTCCAAGGGAATGACTCCCTTGAGGTATATTCGGAATCTCAATTAGATGATGATGCTAGTTCTTCTAGTAATGATTATGTTGATCCAAATGTTTTAAATGAAGAACTATCAATTGTTTGTGAAAAATTGCTTGAAAAATATAATCTTTTAAAAAAGAAGAGTTTTGAACTTAACAAAGAAAATAAGGATTTGTGTTCAAGACTTGATTTGGTTTTGCAAGAGAAGGATGAGATTTCAAGTGAACGTGACTCACTTAAATCCCAACTTGATCTTGCCCTAAATGAAAACAAGTTTTTGAAAAATAAAAATGATTGTAATGTTATTTTGAAGAAAAATGAAAACTTGTCTTCAAAACTTGATTTTGTTGTAAAAGAAAATGATTTTTTGAAAATCAAAATTATTTCTATTTTAAAGGATTTAGACTTGGTTTCTAAGAAAAATGTTTCTTTGAAAAATGATATTGATTCACATGTTTGCCATGCTAGTGTAGCGTCATATTCTAGCTCACCTATAGCATGCTCCACTTTATCTTCAAGTATTAAAAATGATATAAATATTTTGAAGAAAAATGTTGATTGTTTGGGCTCCACTTTGAGCCAATGTGCTTTAAACCATATACGTTTGGAATCTATATTTCGAAAGAAACATGTTCCATCTTTGCATGCACGCAAACCACGACATACACATGCTTCGCACGTTCATGTACACAACACTATGTATGCTCATGTGTACACTTGTACACATTGTGGACGTAAGGGCCACCTTACTAAATTTTGCTATGATAAGATACATGATGTAAATTTAGCAACTAAATTTGTTTGGGTTAGGAAAGGAGCTAACCACCATGGACCCAAAGAGTGTGGGTACCAAAAATTACCCCTATTTTATTTGATGTAGGTGTGGGCTCTCGCATGACGTGAGAGTAACGGTGCCTTGAGGTGGATGCGTTCCGAGCTTTAAGGGAACTATTTTGATGCATCACTTTCAAGGGGAGTTTGGTGGGAGGACCACCTCGGTTTGGAGATAAGGAGATGTACCCTCATGGTTTTGGTAACTATCTCTTACTCTTCATTTATATTTACATGCTTTTCATATCATTGATTTTAGCATGTCTTGATGTTTCACGATTAATATGTTATATGTCATGATATTTAGATTAGTGATATACATGTTTAGTTATTTGAGACACCCATACTTAATATGGATTTATATCTTTGTGTTCTCACATTTATTTTAACTAATGTGTATGTCCTAGATCTATGCATGTGCATGTACATAATGATCATATGAGTTTTTTGTTTTGATGTTTCATGTTTTGATTACATGTTTAGATGTTAGTTTTCATTAAAACTTGGATATATACTTGTACAACTAATGAGCCACAAATAGATTATTATATGTTTGTGCTTGAACGCTCATTTGTACTCATTAGATGTACTAGTATAGCCTAGTTTTGATGATCATGCATTTGACTTGTATTCACATTTCGTACATGTTTTCATGTTTATGTTTAACTTCATGTATATGTCTATTTTGTCTAAACTATTAGCTATACATATACATCTTTGAGCCACTTGCCTTCATGTATATACTTTTGTGGACTCGTTTATGTTTGGATATGTATGTATACTTTAGTTTGTACGTGACATACATATATCTTGAAGAATTCTAGTTTTGATAATTTTCATGTTTTAAGGAATTTCATAATTGAGCTAAATTGACTATTTTCATGATTATGTTTTTCACATAACTTGTACACTCATATTATTTGATGTTTTCTCATGATTTTGTTTTCATGAGTACAATTTGTGCTATATAGATTTTGAGTGTTTGGTGATCATGTGATTTACATGTTTTTCATGAAATATAATTTTGCTTTATTCCTTACTTGAAGGATTTCGTACTAGTTCACAAATTTTTTTTATAACTAGTTCGTATTCTTCATTTTGAAGAGTTTTCAATTATGCTAAACTTTTTTCAAACCTATTTTTTGAAAAACCCTTTCCATGAAGGGCGGTTGGTTGGGCGACCATGCCTTGCATGCTTAATATTAAAATCTTTTTAGACATGTGCATGAAATGGGTGGTAAGTAATATGAGTTATACACTTGATCTTATTATGTTTTCAATTTGTATCATTGAATCTTTTCAATTGGTATCACTATTGACATTTTTTTGTATACTCATATATGTTTTTATATATGTATGCTTTCACTTCAAATAGTATCAATTTGGATTGGTATTTAATTTTCCATACATATAATATGCTTTATTTGTGCTTACTATATCTCTATATCTTTGAGCACAAATTTTAGTTATGCTAAGCTTGATTTCTTAAATGACTATTATATTTCAATTGATTATGTTTCAATTGGTATCATATACAAGCTTATGCATCATTTTGTTTGGTATTTCATAAAGGGGGAGAAAATTCATATTTCACCTTTCAATTGCTTTTGTTATTTTACTCCCACACTTTATGTTCAAAATAATTTATTTACTTACAATTGGTATTTAAATTGGTATTTACTTACAATTGGTATCAATTGGTATTTAAATTTATATTAAAAACATTTGTTTTATGTACCTTCAATTGGTATGTTTTGTTTTATTTTTTGTAAATTGATATCATGATGCACTCAATTGACATATTTTTTTTCCAATTGGTATCATAATATTTGTTTTTGATTTCACCCCTTATTGGTATTCTTTTTGTTTAAGACAAAAAGGGGGAGAACATTGTTTTCTTTAACCCCTTTGTTGATGATTGACAAAAAGGGGAGAAAGATTTTGAGTTTATATATATATATTTGTGTTTTTGCATATATTGAGTTTGCGCATCTTACAATAAACAATAATTTATGAGGAAACTGATTTTGAGAGTTTGAACAAAAAGGAGGAGAAGGTTTTGAAACATATGTTTGATTTATGCATGTTTCTCTCTCCTGGTTGATGCATATATTTGTTTAGTATCATGTGCTTCATTGAATATCTTATTTTTATTGCTGTGCATGAGTTAAAGGGGAGCTTCTTTGAAGCTTAACTTTAATCCATGCATATATAACTCCTTGAGTTTTGTCATCATCAAAAAGGGGGAGATTGTTGGCCCAGAGGCCTTCCACTCTAGTTTTGATGACGATTAACTCATGTAGTTATAATTTATTAATAATCTTGTGATGTTTAGTTTTAGATATTTTACCAAGATATTAGTGTGTGAAAGCTCCAACTAATGCTCTTTCACATGGTGATTCAAGAGCCCGAGCGTCATGTTCATATCTAGCACCCGTTTGGAGTCAAGCTCCGTGGATCACGTTTGGATCGAGTCGACTTGGAGACGGAGCTCTACAAGAAGACTTCGGTACATTATTTAGTTTATAGTTGTTTAGATCCATTGTAAAGTTAGATAGTGTGATATGCTCAAGTTCACAACACATACACTTGTTTAAGTTTCATGTTTTCGTTTTCGGTTTTTGGTTTAACCGATCTTGGTTTTCATGAATAGATAGAATCAACAAGTTTACATGGTTTAATGTATATTAGATTTGTTCTATATACATGCATGCTTCAACTATTTATACAAACTTAGTTGATAGTCTATTTCATAAGTTTGGAGTTTTGGTATTTTAACAAAACTTATTTTTGGATTTATTCTCAAAAACATTGATATATATATCTTTATATGTATATTGGATTATATCCATATACTACATGCTTAAATATTGTTTCTATATCATGTTTTTGTATTTGGATGAGTTTTGGACAAAACGATTTTTCATTTCAAAAATCTTAGTTTTGGAAAATACGAGTTTTGGTTTTCGGTAAATTTTTCAAGTCACAAAAATGGTTCAAATAAGTTGAAATATGTGTTGAATTTTTTCACACATGTTTGTATATCAAAGTATTATAATGAAACTAATTTTGTGGAATTTTAGAAGTTTTTATGGGATTTTATTTAAGTTAAAAATCCTAGTTTTTCTGTCCCAGAATTGTCAGTCTGGCTAACTGCCGGTCGACAGGGCCGGTCGACCGTAGCAGTGGGCAGTCGACCGAGCCGGTCGACCGACGTGCACAAAATGCGTACGCAGCCAAGCTGAAGAGGCCGGTCGACCGGGACGGTCGATTGTTAGAGAGCTCTGCTCTCTGGAAAGCCTCCGGTCGACCGGGCAGAGAGCACTACTCTCTGTTTCCAGACTCGGTCGACCGAGCAGTCGACCGGCCAGAGAGCCGTTGCTCTCTGGATCTGGCACGGTCGACTGCTGGCTCAACGGTCATTTTTTTGACCGTTGGCCGGTCGACCGGCTGGTCGACCGGAAGGCCAATCTGGGCCTTTTTCTCTGCCAACGGGCAGATTCCAAGTGGGGGCTATTTATACCCCATTAGAAGTGGGTTTTGGTAAGATTTTCAAGAGCCAAAAATTTCCAACTCTCTAGTGTTTTATTACAAATTTCAAAAAGAGTTTTAGAACTTTAAAGATTTGATCTTTACTTTGTTTTAAAAGGGGTTGGAAAAATCAAGAAAAGAAAAGTCTTTTGGGATTGTTCTTGATCTACATTTTTTCTATCTTTCTAGAAGTTTTCCCAAGAAGTTTTTCTTTGAGTTTTTGATTTCCAAACTCTTTATTTTTCACACTTGAGCCATATCATTCTATCCTATCTATTAGGATCTTTATTTTGTGGAAAAAGAAGTTGTTTGTGGTTGAGATAGACCACCTAGTTGTAACCCTCCTAACTTGTGATATCCCTATTGTGTAGAGGTTGATTTTGGAGTGGTGGTTGGCTCCCTCTAGTGAGAGGTGGAGTTTGTGTTGGAATCCCTCAAGTGTGAGGTGATTGATTTGTATTGGCTAAGTGCCTACCCCTCTTGTGTGAGGTGGTATTTGTGTTGGTTGTGCATTGCCTCTAGTGGGAGGTTGTATTCGGTTTAGAGAGGAGTTGTGTACTCCCGGTTATTGTATTGCCTCAAATCCTCAGTGGAGGTTCCCTGTGTGGGAGTCCTGTGTGGACAAGTTAGTGGATTGGAAATCCTTCTGTGTGAAGGCGGGGACGTAGAGCTGTGTGCTCGAACCTCGAAACATATCTCGGTGTTTACGTTTGATCCATTGACTCTAACTCTCTCTATTACTGTGTGCATCTATTTATATTGCCATATCATATATATGCTTGTGTTGTTTGTGTGTGCCCATCTTGTGTTTAACCATGAGAGCTTCATATAGCACCTCAACTCTTATTCAGAGGAATCAAGAGGAGTTAGTCCAGAGCCCTTCACCGGGAATTCGGCTACACTCGTTGGTTACATTAAGTGTCTTGCCATTTAAGTTTTAATTTTCGCATTTTGTTCATTAGATTAGCCGTACACCTATTCACCCTCCCTCTAGGTGTACTTACAGTTGGTATCAGAGCCTACGCTCCTGATATTTGGTTTAACCACCTAGGAGTGTGATCTTGGTTTGCTAATCTATCATTTGCATTTACACACTTATATTGTTTACACACACTCATGGATTGCTTGTCACCTCCCATGTTTGATGCCTCCAACATTGACATGTGAAAATTTAGGATGTCCATGTATCTAAAAACCCTAGGCTTGCATGTTTTTCTTGCCGCTACCAAGAAATCCTATCTTGGTAATAGCAAGCATATAGAGGCCAATGCACAAGCCCTTGAGGCACTTAGAAGCACGCTTAATAAAGAATATCTTATGATTGTTTCTAACTGTGATTCCGCCTTTGCAGTGTGGAACACGTTGACCTCCTCCGAGCTACAGACGCCAGCTTTGTGAGGATGAATCTAGTGGAGAATCCGAGCAACAATGCTACATGGTCCAAGGGAATGACTCCCTTGAGATATATTCGGAATCTCAATTAGATAATGATGATGCTAGTTCTTCTAGTAATGATTATGTTGATCCAAATGCTTTAAATGAAGAACTATCAATTGTTTGTGAAAAATTGCTTGAAAAATATAATCTTTTGAAAAAGAAGAGTTTTGAACTTAACAAAGAAAATAAGGATTTGTGTTCAAGACTTGATTTAATTTTGCAAGAGAAGGATGAGATTTCAAGTGAACGTGACTCACTTAAATTCCAACTTGATCTTGCCCTAAACTAAAACAAGTTTTTGAAAAATAAAAATGATTGTAATCTTATTTTGAAGAAAAATGAAAACTTGTCTTCAAAACTTGATTTTGTTGTAAAAGAAAATGATTCTTTAAAAATCAAAATTATTTCTATTTTAAAGGATTTAGACTTGGTTTCTAAGAAAAATGTTTCTTTGAAAAATGATATTAATTCACATGTTTGCCATGCTAGTGTAGCGTCATATTCTAGCTCACCTATAGCATGCTCCACTTTATCTTCAAGTATTATAAATGATATAAATGTTTTGAAGAAAAGTGTTGATTGTTTGGGCTCCACTTTGAGCCAATGTGCTTTAAACCATACACGTTTGGAATCTATGTTTCGAAAGAAACAAGTTCCATCTTTGCATGCACACAAGCCACGGCATACACATGCTTCGCACGTTCATGTACACAATACTATGTATGCTCATGTGTACACTTGTACACATTGTGGACGTAAGGGCCACCTTGCTAAATTTTGCTATGATAAGATACATGATGTAAATTTAGCAACTAAATTTGTTTGGGTTAGGAAAGGAGCTAACCACCATGGACCCAAAAGAGTGTGGGTACCAAAGACCACTCCTATTTTATTTGATGTAGGTGTGGGCTCTCGCATGACGTGAGAGTAATGGTGCCTTGAGATGGATGCGTTCCGAGCTTTAAGGGAACTATTTGGATGCATCACTTTGAAGGGGAGTTTGGTGGGAGGACCACCTCGGTTTGGAGATAAGGAGATGTACCCTCATGGATTTGGTAACTATCTCTTACTCCTCATTTATGTTACATGCTTTTCATATCATTGATTTTAGCATGTCTTGATGTTTCATGATTAATATGTTATACGCCATGATATTTATTTTAGTGATATACATGTTTAGTTATTTGAGACACCCATACTTAATATGGATTTATATTTTTGTATTCTCACATTTGTTTTAACTAATGTGTATGTCCTAGATCTATGCATGTGCATGTACATAATGATCATATGAGTTTTTGTTTTGATGCTTCATGTTTTGATTACATGTTTAGATGTTAGTTTTCATTAAAATTTGGATATATACTTGTACAACTAATGAGCCACAAATAGATTATTACATGTTTGTGCTTGAACGCTCATTTGTACTCATTAGATGTACTAGTATAGCCTAGTTTTGATGATTCATGCATTTGACTTGTATTCACATTTCGTACATGTTTTCATGTTTATAATTGACTTCATGTATATGTCTATTTTGTCTAAACTATTAGCTATACATATACATCCTTGAGCCACTTGCCTTCATGCATATACTTTTGTGGACTCGTTTATGTTTGGATATGTATGTATACTTTAGTTTGTACATGACATACATATACCTTGAAGAATTCTAGTTTTGATAATTTTCATGTTTTAAGGAATTTCATAATTAAGCTAAATTGACTATTTTCATGATTATGTTTTTCACATAACTTGTACGCTCATATTATTTGATGTTTTCTCATGATTTTGTTTTCATGAGTACAATTTGTGCTATATAGATTTTGAGTGTTTGGTGATCATGTGATTTACATGTTTTTCATGAAATATAATTTTGCTTTATTCCTTACTTGAAGGATTTCGTACTAGTTCACAAATTTTTCTTATAACTAGTTCGTATTCTTCATTTTGAAGAGTTTTCAATTATGCTAAACTTTTTTTTCAACCTATTTTTTGAAAACCCTTTCCATGAAGGGCGGTTGGTTGGGCGACCATGCCTTGCATACTTAATATTAAAAATCTTTTTAAACATGTGCTGAAATGGGTGGTAAGTAATATGAGTTATACACTTGATCTTATTATGTTTTCAATTGGTATCATTGGATCTTTTCAATTGGTATCACTATTGACATTTCTTTTTGTATACTCATATATGTTTTTATATATGTATGCTTTCACTTCAAATAGTATCAATTTCGATTGGTATTTAATTTTCCATACATATATATATGCTTTATTTGTGCTTACTATATCTCTATATCTTTGAACACAAATTTTAGTTATGCTAAGCTTGATTTCTTAAATGACTATTATATTTCAATTGATTATGTTTCAATTGGTATCATATACAAGCTTATGCATCATTTTGTTTGGTATTTCATAAAGGGGGAGAAAATTCATATTTCACCTTTCAATTATTTTTGTTATTTTTCTCCCATACTTTATGTTCAAAATGATTATTTACTTCAATTGGTATTTAAATTGGTATTTACTTACAATTGGTATCAATTGGTATTTAAAATATTAAAAACATTTATTTTATGTACCTTCAATTGGTATGTTTTGTTTTATTTTTTGTAATTGATATCATGATGCACTCAATTGATATATTTTTTTCCAATTGGTATCATAATGTTTTGTTTTTAATTTCACCCCTTATTGGTATTCTTTTTGTTTAAGACAAAAAGGGGGAGAACATTATTTTCTTTAACCCCTTTGTTGATGATTGACAAAAAGGGGGAGAAAGATTTTGAGTTTATATATGCATATTTGTGTTTTGCATATATTGAGTTTCTACATCTTACAATAAACAATAATTTATGAGAAGATTGATTTTGAGAGTTTAAACAAAAAGGGGGAGAAGGTTTTTAAAACAAATGTTTGATTTATGCATGTTTCTCTCTCCTAGTTGATGCATACATTTGTTTAGTATCATGTGCTTCATTGAATATCTTATTTTTATTGCTTTGCATGAGTTAAGGGGGAGCTTCTTTGAAGCTTAACTTTAATCCATGCATATATAACTCCATGAGTTTTGTCATCATCAAAAAGGGGAGATATTGGCCCAGAGGCCTTCCACTCTAGTTTTGATGATGATTAACTCATGTAGTTATAGTTTACTAATAATCTTGTGATGTTTAGTTTCAGATATTTTATCAAGATATTAGTGTGTGAAAGCTCCAACCAATGCTCTTTCACATGGTGATTCAAGAGCCCGAGCGTCATGTTCATATCTAGCACCCGTTTGGAGTCAAGCTCGGTGGATCACGTTTGGATCGAGTCGACTTGGAGACTGAGCTCTACAAGAAGACTTCGGTACATTATTTAGTTTATAGTTGTTTAGATCCACTGTAAAGTTAGGTAGTGTGATATGCTCAAGTTCACAACACACACACACACACACACACTTGTTTAAGTTTCATGTTTTCGTTTTCGGTTTTTGGTTTAATCGATCTTGGTTTTCATGAATAGATAGAATCAACAAGTTTACATGGTTTAATGTATATTAAATTTGTTCTATATACATGCATGCTTCAACTATTTAAACAAACTTAGTTTGATAGTCTATTTCATAAGTTTGGAGTTTTGGTATTTTAACAAAACTTATTTTTGGATTTATTGTCAAAACATTGATATATATCTTTATATGTATATTGGATTATATCCATATACTACATGCTTAAATGTTCTTTCTATATCATGTTTTTGTATTTGGATGAGTTTTGGATAAAATAACTTTTCATTTCAAAAATCCTAGTTTTAGAAAATACGGGTTTGTGTTTTCGGTAAATTTTTCAAGCCACAAAAATGGTTCAAATAAGTTGAAATTGAAAAATACCTAGAGGGGGGGGGTGAATAGGTGTAAATGCTAATCTAGAAACTAAATGCGCTAAATGCGGAAGCTTAAATAATTTTGCAATCACACTTAGTACAACACACAAGTGTAGCCGAATTCCCCGTGAAGGGCTCTGAACTAACTCCTCTTGATTCCCCTATATATGGGTTGAGGTGCTATATGAAGCTCTTGTGGTTAAGCACAAGTGAGGCACACACAAACAAGCCAAGCATATAAGGATGATAAGTAATATGAAATAATGTAAGGCAACACAAGCAATATGAATGATATGAATGAAGAATGATGCTTTGCACAAATGAAAGAGAGAGAGGTTAAGAGGCAATAGATCAAACGCAAAGACAAAGATATGTTCCGAGGTTCGAGCCCCTAGCTCTACGTCCCCGCCTTCACCGAGAAGGATTTCTAATCCACTAAAGGAGTACTGAACTCCTCTCTCAACCTTACAATGCCACCAAGGCAATACAACCACAATCCACCTCTACCGATGAGGGATAAGGCCCGTAGCCAATACAATCACAATCACCTCTACCGAAGAGGGATCCAAACACCACTCCGATCAACCTCTACCAAAGAGGGATACACAAATAAAGGAGGGTTTACAACTAGTGGTTTCTTTCAACCACAAACACTTTCTTTTTCCACAAAACAATGATCCTAATAGAATAGGATAGATGATAAGCTCAAGTGTGGAAAAACTAGAGTTTTGAAAACAAAAACTCAAAGAAAAATACTTGGGAAAACTCTTGGTAAAAGATATAAATGAAGAACAAACCAAATCTCCCAAAATTCTATTTTCTTTGATTTTTCAAAAACTCTAAAACAAAACAAGGATGAAATCTTTTGAACTCTAAAACACTTTGAAAACTTCTTTTAAACTCTGGAGAAACTAGGAATTTTTCTTGTTAAAAACCTTGGCCAAAATCACAAGCAATTTGGGTTTATATAGCCCAAACCAGAAAACTAGCCGTTAGGCTGATCTGTCAGCCTGACAGGCTTGCGGTCGACCGCCAACGGTCAGAAATATAACCGTTGGAGCAAACTGGTCGACCGCCCGGTCGACCGCCCAGATACAGAGAGCAGGGTTCTCTGATCCGTCGACTGCCCAGATACAGAGAGCAAAGCTCTCTGGTCCGGTCGACCGGCCCACTGTGCTGCCAGACGTGCACAGCTCTGTGCACGTCGGTCGACCGCAAGGTCGACCGGCCCTTGGTGCGGTCGACCGAGCGGTCGACCGACCTGACCTGTCAGCCAGTTCTGGGTCAGAAACTGGGTCAGAAAAACAGTTAAAAATTTTTCTAAAAATTCTTTTAAGTCTTGTAAAAGTCCCCAAAAATAGTTTTATCATTTTGCATTGATATATAAACTTGTGATAAACATTTTAACTCAAATATCAAGCATATGAAACCATTTTTGTGTTTTAACATTTTTATCAAAAACCAAAACTTGTATTTTATCAAACTTAGATTTTTCAATAGGAAATCTGATTTTTCCTAAAACACATGAATAGACATATCAAAATAAGTTTGTTTAAGATATGAAGCATGTATGTATATTGAACACATCTAATATACATAAAAACCATTTAAACTTGTTTTGATCTAAACTATTCATGAAAACCAAAATGCATAAAACGTGTGTGTTGTGCACTTGAGCATATCAACTATTCTAAGCTTTACAAATGGATCTAAACACACTAAACTAAAAACTAGGATACCTAAGTCTTCTTGATGATCTTCCATCTTCAAGTCGACTCGATCCCAAACGTGATCCACCGAGTGCAAAGGTATGATCTTGATGCTCGGGCACGGGAATCACCAAGTGAAGGCTTCCAAACTCCTCTTTTTGAAGCAATCACCAACTAATATCTTGTTTAATGATCTGAAACTAAAATCACAAGATTATTAGCAAACATAACTACATGAGTTAATCATCATCAAAACTAGAGAGGAAGGCCTCCGTGCCAACAATCTTCCCCTTTTTGATGATGACAAAACTCATGGAGTTATATATGCATGGATTAAAGTTAAGCTTCAAAGAAGCTCCTTCTTAACTCATGCATAAAACAAATAAACAATGAATATGCAATGAATAACAATGCATAATCATGCATAAACAATAAAAGGCTCTAGATACCAATGAAATGTTCAAAAACAAAACATGCTCTAGATACCAATTAAAATTAAACTAAATTAAACTTAATATATGCAACATAAATATGCATATATAAAACATGTACCAATCATGCATATTAAAAACATCTTCTCTATATATGCATGTTAAACTCTGAAATAATTCTCCCCTTTTTTGTCAATCATCAACAAAGGGGTAAACAATCAAAACAAAATAAAAACCAAATAGGGGTGACAATCAATTAAGCTGCCAATTGAAAATATGTCAAAGTAGCATCTTGATACCAATTGAAAGTAAACATAGGTCAATCAACAAATGGTATATGCGATATACATTCATGAAAAGGAAGATGTGAAGCTTCCCTACATAGATACATTACATAAAGGAGGGATGACAAGCCCTAATTCACATAACGAACACTATGCAATGCATAAGAGGAGATGTGAAGCTCCCCCTACACACGTGTATCACATAAAGAAGAGATGTCAAGCTCCTCAATACAAGATACACTCAACATGAATCTATATGTAGAAGAGATGTTAAGCTCTCCTTGCATATAGGCAATACACACCAAAACTTTTGTATTTATCTTTTAAAACACAATTTTGAGATACCAATTTTAAAACATATTCAAATAAACATCTTGATATGAAAAGAAAGTATTTTTCCTTTTAAGTATATGATATCAAATGAAATGACTATTTTTTATCATAAAGCAAGGGAGTGAAAATACAAATACCAATTGAAATATGAAAATCGAATTTTCTCCCCCTTTATGAAATACCAACTAAAACAATGCGTAGGCTCGAAATAAGATACCAATTGAAAATTGAATCAATTGAAACAAAGTTAAAACTCGAGCTTTAGCATAAACAAAATTTATATATGTATAAAAAATTAATACCAATCGAAATTGATACTATTGGAACTGAAAAACATACATACATACAAACATATATGAGTATACAAGAAAGGTCAAAATTGATACCAATTGAAAGAATTTCAATGATACCAATTGAAACAACAATAATGATCAAGTGTATACATCATATAACCTATCCTCCCAATCATGTTCAAGTTTAAAATGATTTTCAATATAAGGCATACATGAGCATGATCGCCCATCCATCCGCCCGTAGGATGGTAGGGGTTTTCAAAAATAGGTTTAAAAATTGAAGTATGTTTGAAAAATTCTATCATAACGAAGAATACCGTAACTAGTTATTGAAAAATTTGTAAACTAGTATGAAATCCTTCAAGTAAGGAATAAAACAAAATTATTTTTCATGAAAATATGAAATTCACAAAATAGCTAACACTCATATTCAATGAAGCATAAATATAACTCATGAAAACAAACACATGTGTAAACAATAAATGTGAGTGTACAAATACAATGTGAAGATCATAATCATGAAAGATGAACAATAAGCTCAATATTCCTTGAAGCATGAAAACATGAAAACTTATTTAATCTTCAAGATATATGTATGTCTTATGCAAACTAAAGTATACATACATATCCAAACACAACGAGTCCACAAAGATATATGCATGAAGGCACGTGGCTCAAAGGATGTATATGTATAAACAATAGTTTGGATAAAATAGACATATACATGAAGTTAAACATATAAACATAAAACAAATTCAAGAATGGGAATACAAGTCTAAAATGTATGAATCATCAAAACTAGACTATACTAGCACATCTAATGGGTTCAAATAAGTATTCATACTCAAACATATATAGATTTATTTATGGCCCACTATATGCACAAATATATACCTAGTCTTAATGAAAACTAACATTTAAATATATATTCAAAGCATGAAGCATAAAACAAGATAAAAATCATCATGATAAACAAAAACATGATTATTATGCAAATCCACATGTTATTAAACCTATGATAAACATGATAGCTAAACAAACGGTGAGAACACAAAATAATAGACCAGACTATACATGTAAGCATAAGCCTAATAAACATGACATTTACACAATAATCTATAAACATCCAAAACATGCTATAAACAATGGAATGAAAAGCATGTAAACAATAATTAGGAGCTAGAGATCGTTACCAAAACCTAGAAGGCAACTCTCCTTGTCTCCAAAACAAGGTGGTCCTCCCACCAAACCTTCCTTGAAAGTGATGCATCCAAATGATTTCCATGAAGCTCGGAACGCATCCATTCCAAGGTACCGCTACTCTCACATCATGTGAGAGCCCACACCTACATCATAAACAAGAGGGGTGGTCTTTGGTACCCACAACTTTTTGGGTCCATGGGGGTTAGTACCTTCTCTAACCCAAACAAAATTATTTGCTAAATTAGAAACATGTATACGATCATAGCAAAAGTTAGCAAGGTGGCCCTTACGTCCACAATGTGTACAAGTGTACACATGAGCATACATGTGATGATGGTGACCGTGGGAAGCATGTGCATGCCGTGGAGGGTGTGCATGCATAATAGAAGGAACTTGTTTCTTTCGAAACAAAGTTTCAAGCGTGTATGGTTCATGGCACATTGGCTCATAGTGGAGCCCAAACAATCTACACTCTTCTTTAATAAACAAATATCATCATTGATCCTAGAAGAAGAGGTACATGCAATAGGTGAAGTGTGTGATACTACCCTAGCATGGCAAACATGTGCATCAATCTTATTTTTCAAAAATACATTTTTCTTAACACAAATATCTAATTCTTTTGTAATGAAAATAATTTCATTTTTCAAAGACTCATTCTCTTTTAAAACAAAATCAACTCTTGAAGATAAATTTTCATTTTTCTTCAAAAGTGTTTCACAATCATTTTTAGATTTTAAAAATTTATTTTCTTTAGAGAGCAAGTTCAAGTTGAGATTTCAATGAGTCCCTCTCATTAGAAATTTCAACTTTCTCTTGCAAAACCTTGTCAAGTCTAGAAATCAAATTTTTATTTTCATTATTAATGCCTAGACTTTTCTTTTTCAAAATCTTATATTTTTCTATTAATTTTTCACAAACAATGGAAAGTTCTTCATTCAAAGCATGGGCATCAACATAATCATTTGAAGAACTAGCATCATCATCATCATCTAAGTGGGTTTCTGAGTGTACCTCAAGGGAGTCATTCCCTTGGACCGTATAGCATTGTTGTGGCTCGGATTCTCCACTAGATTCCTCCTCTTGTTGGATTGACATTTGAAGCTCGGAGGTGGTTGTGGTTGTCAACTTGTTCCAAACTGCAAAAGCGGAATCAAGATTAGAAACAAGCAAAAGATGTTCTCTTGAAAGCGTGCTTCTAATGGCCTCAAGGGCTTGTGCATTGGCCCCTATATGCTTGCTATCACTAAGGTAGGATTTCTTGGTAATGGCAAGGTGAACCTTATATCCTAGGGTTTGTAGGTAAATGGACATCCTAGTCTTCCAAACAACAATGTTGGAAGGGTCAAACATAGGTGGGGTCATGAAGTCCATGGATGTAAACTATATGTGTGCAAACAAGCAAATTGCAAATGATAGATTAGCAAACAAAGGATCTCACTCCTAGGATGTTAAGCCTAAAGTATCAGGAGTGTAGGCTCTGATACCAATTGAAAAACACCAAGAGGGGGGGGTGAATAGGTGTAAATGCTAATCTAGAAACTAAATGCGCTAAATGCGGAAGCTTAAATAATTTTGCAATCACACTTAGTACAACACACAAGTGTAGCCGAATTTCCCGTGAAGGGCTCTGAACTAACTCCTCTTGATTCCCCTAGATATGAGTTGAGGTGCTATATGAAGCTCTTGTGGTTAAGTACAAGTGAGGCACACACAAACAAGCCAAGCATATAAGGATGATATGCAATATGAAATAATGCAAGGCAACACAAGCAATATGAATGATATGAATGAAGAATGACGCTTTGCACAAATGAAAGAGAGAGAGGGTTAAGAGGCAATGGATCAAACGCAAAGACAAAGATATGTTCCGAGGTTTGAGCCCCTAGCTCTACGTCCCCGCCTTCACCGAGAAGGATTTCTAATCCACTAAAGGAGTACCGAACTCCTCTCTCAACCTTACAATGCCACCGAGGCAATACAACCACAATCCACCTCTACCGAAGAGGGATAAGGCCCGTAGCCAATACAATCACAATCACCTCTACCGAAGAGGGATCCAAACACCACTCTGATCAACCTCTACCAAAGAGGGATACACAAATAAAGGAGGGTTTACAACTAGTGGTTTCTTTCAACCACAAACACTTTCTTTTTCCACAAAATAATGATCCTAATAGAATAGGATAGATGATAAGCTCAAGTGTGGAAAAACTAGAGTTTTGAAAACAAAAACTCAAAGAAAAATACTTGGGAAAACTCTTGGTAAAAGATATAAATGAAGAACAAACCAAATCTCTCAAAATTCTATTTTCTTTGATTTTTTCAAAAACTCTAAAACAAAACAAGGATGAAATCTTTTGAGCTCTAAAACACTTTGAAAACTTCTTTTATACTCTGGAGAAACTAGGAATTTTTCTTGTTAAAAACCTTGGCCAAAATCACAAGCAATTAGGGATTATATAGCCCAAACCAGAAAACTAGCCGTTAGGCTGATCTGTCAGCCTGACAGGCTTGCGGTCGACCGGCCCGGTCGACCGCCAATGGTCAGAAATATGACCGTTGGAGCAAACCGGTCGACCGCCCAGATATAGAGAGCAGGGTTCTCTGATCCGATCGACCGCCCGGTCGACCGCCCGATCGACTGCCCAGATACAGAGAGCAAAGCTCTCTGGTCCGGTCGACCGGTCGGTCGACCGGCCCACTGTGCTGCCAGACGTGCACAGCTCTGTGCACGTCGGTCGACCGCAAGGTCGACCGGCCCTTGGTGCGGTCGACTGAGCGGTCGACCGACCTGACCTGTCAGCCAGTTCTGGGTCAGAAACTGGGTCAGAAAAACAGTTAAACATTTTTCTAAAAATTCTTTTAAGTTTTGTAAAAGTCCCCAAAAATAGTTTTATCATTTTGCATTGATATATAAACTTGTGATAAACATTTTAACTCAAATATCAAGCATATGAAACCATTTTTGTGTTTTAATATTTTTACCAAAAACCAAAACTTGTATTTATCAAACTTAGATTTTTCAATAGGAAATCTGATTTTTCCTAAAACACATGAATAGACATATCAAAATAAGTTTGTTTAAGATATGAAGCATGTATGTATATTGAACACATCTAATATACATAAAAACCATTTAAACTTGTTTTGATCTAAACTATTCATGAAAACCAAAATCCATAAAACGTGTGTGTTGTGCACTTGAGCATATCAACTATTATAAGCTTTACAAATGGATCTAAACACACTAAACTAAAAAACTAGGATACCTAAGTCTTCTTGATGATCTTCCATCTTCAAGTCGACTCGATCCCAAACGTGATCCACCGAGTGCAAAGGTATGATCTTGATGCTCGGGCACGGGAATCACCAAGTGAAGGCTTCCAAACTCCTCTTTTTGAAGCAATCACCAACTAATATCTTGTTTAATGATCTGAAACTAAAATCACAAGATTATTAGCAAACATAACTACATGAGTTAATCATCATCAAAACTAGAGAGGAAGGCCTCCGGGCCAACAGAAATATGTGTTGAATTTTTTCACACATGTTTGTATATCAAAGTATTATAATGAATCTAATTTTTTGGAATTTTAGAAGTTTTTATGGGATTTTATTTAAGTTAAAAATCCTAGTTTTTCTGTCCCAGAATTGTCAGTCTAGCTGACTGCCGGTCGACCGGGCCGGTCGACCGACGTGCACAAAATGTGCACTCAGCCAAGCTGGGGAGGCCGGTCGACCGGGACGGTCGACCGCCAGAGAGCTCTGCTCTCTGGAAAGCCTCCAGTCGACCGGGCGGTCGACCGGGCAGAGAGCACTGCTCTCTGTTTTCAGACTCGGTCGACCGAGCGGTCGACCAGCCAGAGAGCTGTTGCTCTCTGGATCTGGCACGGTTGACCGCTGGGCTCAACGGTCATTTTTTTGACTGTTGGCCGGTCGACCGGAAGGCCAATCTGGGCCTTTTTCTCTGCCAACGGGCAGATTCCAAGTGGGGGCTATTTATACCCCATTTGAAGTGGGTTTTGGTAAGATTTTCAAGAGCCAAAAATTTCCTGCTCTCTAGTGTTTTATTACAAATTTTAAAAAGAGTTTTAGAGCTTTAAAGATTTGATCTTTACTTTGTTTTAAAAGGGGTTGGAAAAATCAAGAAAAGAAAAGTCTTTTGGGATTGTTTTTTATCTACATTTTTTCTATCTTTCTAGGAGTTTTCCCAAGAAGTTTTTCTTTGAGTTTTTAATTTCCAAACTCTTTGTTTTTCACACTTGAGGCATATCATTCTATCCTATCTATTAGGATCTTTATTTTGTGGAAAAAGAAGTTGTTTGTGATTGAGATAGACCACCTAGTTGTAAACCCTTCTAACTTGTGATATCCCTCTTGTGTAGAGGTTGATTTTGGAGTGGTGGTTGGCTCCCTCTAGTGAGAGGTGGAATTTGTGTTGGAATCCCTCAAGTGTGAGGTGATTGATTTGTATTAGCTAAGTGCCTACCCCTCTTGTGTGAGGTGGTATTTGTGTTGGTTGTGCATTGCCTCTAGTGAGAGGTTGTATTCGGTTGAGAGAGGAGTTGTGTACTCCCGGTTATTGTATTACCTCAAATCCTCAGTGGAGATTCCCTGTGTGGGAGTCCTGTGTGGACAAGTTAGTGGATTGGAAATCCTTCTGTGTGAAGGCGGGGACGTAGAGCTGTGTGCTCGAATCTCGAAACATATCTCGGTGTTTGCGTTTGATCCATTGACTCTAACTCTCTCTATTTCTGTGTGCATCTATTCATATTGTCATATCATATATATGCTTGTGTTGTTTGTGTGTGCCTCACTTGTGTTTAACCATGAGAGCTTCATATAGCACCTCAACTCTTATTCAGAGGAATCAAGAGGAGTTAGTCCAGAGCCCTTCACCGGGAATTCGGCTACACTCGTTGGTTACATTAAGTTCTTGCCAATTAAGGTTTTATTTCAGCATTTTGTTCATTAGATTAGCCGTACACCTATTCACCCCCCTCTAGGTGTACTTACAGGTATGTACAACCCACCTGCATGAAAGTAGTTAATGCAAAGAGTGGGTAGTTTAATAAGTGAGTACAACCTATGTGGTACTATAGCCTAGTCACCACAGAACAGAAAATGTAATGTCCAAAGAACAATCAAAACTGAACCAGAATAATGACAAAATATCCTCAGTTTAATCTATAATGGGTAGAGATGGTAGAATCAGGAGTGGTAGGATAAGGTGATGGAATGGAGATTCTACCTAGAAACTAAAATAGAAAGATCCTATTATGTGCCAAATATATGTTTGATAATAAAATTATTATATGATTACTTACATAGTTTCTATTGATGAAATCTGTAGTTCAATATTGTTGGCTCTAAGGCTCATCACTCTAGTTTTGATAATGATTAACTCATGTAATTAAGTACTAATGATCTTATACGCATTTAGTTTCAGATCATCAATTAAGATCTTAGTCGGTGTTTAGTTTCAATGAAAGATTCGAAGTCAAGTTTTGAAGCTAGTACGTGTTGATTCAAGAGCTCGCACTTCAAAATCGCATCAAGTACTCAAGAGGAGTCTAGCTCATAGATCAAAGTTTGGACCAAGTCAAGATAGAGAAGAAGATTTTCAAGACTTTTGTCGAGTTTGTAAGTGTTAAAATTTTTATTTTTAGATAAAATATAAAGGATAGATTAGTTATGGATTGCTCAAGCTCATATACACACACAAAAAATATTTCAAATATTTCATTTTAAAATAGTTTTAGTTTTTAAAAAAATACCGTTTTAGTTTTGAGTTTCAAAGAATACATCTTTATGTTTCATGATTAGATTTCATAAAAACAAATTACATGATTTATATGTGTATTAGATTTCATATATATACATTGATGCTTCATATTGCTTAAGAAACTTCTTTTGATGAGTTTTATATCATGTGTTTAAGTTTTGTTAAAGTCAAAACTTTGTTTAGAGCTTATTGTCAAAAATATAGATATTTCATCTTCGATGTGTATTGGATCATTTCATACACACTATACTTCAAAAGTATTTAAATATCTTGTTTTTGTACTTGAATGAGTTTTGAAAAAATCGATTTTTCATTTGAAGTTTGATTTTGAAAAATACGGTTTCCAGTTTAAACTTTAACTTCTTTATCGCAAAAATAGTTCAACTTGTTTGTAATATGTGTTGATTTTTTATCACACTTATTTTTACTTCAAAGTATTTTAATGAACTTATTTTTGTGAATCTTTATTAGTTTTAAATAAAATTTTAGGGTTTTTACAAGTTATATTTTCATCCCTTAAAACAATTTCTGGGCTTCTGGCGATCGACTGATGTGCACAGCAATGTGCACAAGCCTTAGCTTGAGGGCCGGTCGACTAGACGGTCAACCGACCAAAGAGCAGTGCTATCTGATTCTTGCCTCGGTCGACCGAACGATCGATCGATAGGTCAAGACCTGGGTGCGGTCGACCGGGCGGTCAACCGACAGCCTAATGGTCTGAAATATGACTGTTGGCTGGTCAACCGGCCGGTCGACCGACAGGTCATCTGGCCTGGGTTTTTGCCCTAATGGCTAGTTTTTGACAGCCTATATATTGGGATATTTTGGGCTAGTTTTGTGTAAGATTTTAAGAGGATTTTTGAGCCAGTTTTTCCTACCTTTCTCAGAGTGTTTTTCTCCACATATTTTTGGGCTAAAACGTCCATATCAAAAAGAGAGTTTTTAAAGAGTGTTTTCAAAGAGATTTCTTGAGTTTTTCACCACTCAATCTACTTAATTTTCTCACACAAGCTTGATCTTGTCATTGCTAAATTCATCCTCTAGGTACTTGTTGTGAGAGTTTATTTTTGGTGATCAAGAAAAGAAACCACCAAGTGTTTCACCCCTTGTATTTGAGGTGTTATAGAGGTTGAGGCCTCGATGAGCTAGTGGGTTCACGTTATGTATAGTTCTTGAGGGAGCTCATTATAGAGGTGCGGCCTCGACAAGCTAGTGTGCTTGCATATATTGTTCTTGCAGGAACAAGTGAGAGACTTACGGGTCCAAGAGTTTTTGAGGAAGCTCGTTGTAGGTGTTGCGGCACCGAGTGATCTTGCAAGTCAGTTTTAATGAAAATCCTTCATAGTGGTGAAGGCGGGGACGTAGAGAAGTGACTCAAACTTCGAAACAATTCTCCTGTATTTGCGATTGCTCATCTCTCTCAATCTCACTTGTGTTTATATCTTGCTTACTCTTATTGTTCATATTCATTATATGCTTGATATATTTGTGCTCTATTGAATATATGCTTGGGGTTGTTTGCTCACACTTGTATTTAATCAAGAGAGTCATAGTGGCACCTCAACTCTTAATCTAGAATAATCTTGAGGAGATAGTTCAGAGCCCTTCACCGGAAATTTGACTACACTCTTTGGTTATACTTTGTGTATTTGCATAATAGTTTTAGTTTGTATTAATAGTTTTTAATTCTGCATTGTTTGTGCATTTGATTAGCTTTTCACCTATTCACCCCCCTTTAGGTGACCTACAAATATATTTTTGGCTCCTTCTTGCTCTTTTAGAGCTTGATGTATCTTGTAAAGTTTGATTTGTGGAGCTAGATGTGCTTTGCTCTTTGTAGCTCTTTATTAGTTTGAATATGAAATTTGTGGAGCTTCACATAATTTCTTCCATGCTCCATATGCATGTGACATTGGTAGCTTAAATCCATTAATCCGCCAAGTAAAGTCTTATCCTAAAATAAGACAACACTACTAATCCAACTTATTAGTACCTTAATTTATAGGTTAATCACATCATCAAAATCATAGGAGCTACAATAATGTGGTCTTCATTTATTGCAAAAAGTTGTTGTTGAAATTCGGTCCAACTCTCCTTGATTAGTCACATATATTGCATTTCATTGTCACCTTACCATGCTTTTTAGCTAATAAATCCTATTAATAAGTTTTCTTTTTCTTTGCTAAATGTAGGCCCAAGTGCTTAAAGAAAGAAAAGAGAAACAAGCCCAAAAGCTCACCAAATTCTGAATTTATTCAGAATAAATTCGAAATGAAGAAATCAGGGGTAAATCTTGGCATATCAAGAGGTTGAGAAGAATCATTCCTGAATTGAGCGATTGAAGCCACACAATCAAAGGCTGTTTCGTCAACGTTTGGAGCAGAAACAAGAAAACCAGCAGAAGATACGGGCCAAACACCAAACCAGAAATCTCCCCCTTTTGGTGTGGCCACCTGGCCACACCAGGGCAGCGGAAACGCGGCCCAAGCCGCGTTTCCGCGGCTTGTTGGAGTTTGTTGGGGGAGCGTTTGCTCCCCCAATCTTCCCGGGATCCTCCTCGTTTGGTTTTTGGCTATAAATATGGGTTTCGGCAAAGAAAAAAGGGAGCGAAGACTAGGATTAAGTTTTGTGTTTATTTTCTTAGGATTTAGGCTCTTTGTTAGCTAGCACAAAAGTTGTAATCTTGTTATTTACTTTGTAGTCCAGTATCAAAACTTGTGAGAGAGAGGAATTGAGTGCTTGTACTTGAAGATTGAAGTGACGTCAATACAAAAGTCGAGCCAAGTTTTCTTCCACTTGCAATACGGTATAGTTTGCATTATTTCTATGCTTTCTTCTTCATTGTTTTCTATGAGTAACTAAATGGTTTTCTGGGCTAGTTATCATAACTCTCTCTTATTCTTCTTCTCTTCTGTTTTTAAAAGAAAAATACCCAATGAATCATATGCATGCCTCACTTAAAAGCCTTTCTTTTTGAAAGTGTTCTTGAAGGCATATGAGGATGGGTTTGGATTGTTGAACTCTCACTTCTTTCATGAAAATCTTTTGAATTGTTTTTACTTCATTCTTGCTTCTTCGCGCTTGATGATTTAATATTCAAATTCTAACGATTTCTCGAAGAAAAGACTACACTCTTCTAACCATCTTATGTGTTTTGCTTCAAACTTTCTAAAAATAAACTTTAAGTTTTGCAAATGATCACTCGAGGCACTTAATATTTTAAGAGAAGAATGAACAATTGAGTAGTGAGATAGTGAGCCCAGATTTGCTTTCTTATTATAAAACAACAAAACAATTCTCAAGTTTTCTAAATCACCTTCTCCAAAACCTTTTCTAAAAAGTTGCAATTTCTCTTTTAATCATCTCTTTCTTTCCATCCTCTTTTTCATAAAAAAACGAACACAATTCCTTGTTTTTGAACGATTCACCGAAAAGCTTCCATCGCATTCCTCGTCGTGGATACGACCCGTTAGCCACAAGCTACACGGTAAATTCTTAAACTCTTTGATTGTTCTTTCTTTTAGCAATCAATTTTTGGCGCCGTTGCCGGGGAGGGAACGGTGTATTTGTTTTCTAACAAGTTTTGTGTGTTGTTTTAGGGACTTGAAGATCAAGATCTAGCATTCAAACTTTGTAAGAGAAGACTTGAAAATTCTGTGCCCCTACTCTCGAAAGTAGGAAACAGAATTTCAAGAAATTGCATTGCAAAATCTGAAAAAATTCATTGGACTACTAAAAACTCTTTTTTGCAGGACATATTGCTCGCAAAAATTTAAGTTTTTGTATGTCATATTTGTGCTATTTCTGCTATCCACCATCCCTGTTTTAAGCCAACAGTAAAACACTTATTGAAAAGTTAAAAAATTGATTAGACGTTTGCATTTTAGGCACGAGTCTTTTCAATTCATTTACTTTACTGTTGAAGAGTGCTGGAGCAAGGAACGTACGCATTGCATTCAGAATAGGACTCATTTCTTGGTTGATTTATATCGCTTTGAGTGAATCTTATTTATCTTATACACTTGCACAAATTGATTTTAAGGGCAACACCCAATACCAAGATAAGGTGGGGATTTAATCACCCTTCCTTAGCCCAAAAATCAGATTCCAAGCACTCACAAACCTAAGCCTAAGTAAAATCTGATAGACGTTGGCCTTAGGGACATCTCAAACTCACTAGGAGATTATCCTAAAGAGGGAAGGTGTTAGAAATTGACTCCTGCCAAATCAGTGTCTAGGAAGGGGATTGAGGGTCGAAAGCCCGAAGATTGGTGGTTACTTAATTAAGGAACTTCTTTGATGGATAACCTCCCACCAATCTTGCCCTGACCTGGCTGATTAGCTTGTGGTCAAAGTATACATTCTACCTCCTGTGAACAATCAACCAGTTAGGAGTTGTGTAGGTCGAGGTTACCTTAGACTAGGCTTGGTTGATTTCTATTGTTGACTGTTGGTTGAACTTGTTTGTGATTGTGTTTGTGTATGCAAGTGTGGTCGAGAGACCCTAATTCATCTAGGTTGACTAGAAACACATCACCACCCAAGTTTGAACCAAGACCAGATCCGGTAATGGCTCAATCAACATCACTGCAAGATAGGTTCTACCCCATTAGAACCTCACTTCCATCTTGCATTCTACTTCCATCGGTTGGTGAATACAATTTTGAGCTCAAGCCTCAGTTCATCAACACACTCCCCAAGTTTCATGACCTAGAGTCCGAAGATGCCTACTTCTTCATAAGAGAATTTGAGGAAGTATGTCTAATGATGAAAATCCCACACCTTGTAGACGATGCTATTAGGTTGAGATTTGTCCCTTTCGCACTTAAGGGCCTAGCAAAGAAGTGGCTCTACAGCTTAGCGGTCGGTTCTATCACATCCTGAGATGGTTTCATCAAGGTCTTCTTGAAGAAATTCTATCCAATCCATAAAACCGCTCTCATTAGGAAGACGATCATACAATTCAAGCAAGAACCTAGTGAACCGTTCTGGAGGTACTTTGAACGCTTTAAAGACCTCCTTATCCAATGTCCACATCATGGAATAGAGAAATGGCGACAATGCCAAATTCTTTATGACGGTTTAGACTATTCCACCAAAACCCTCTTAGAAAGTATGTGCCAAGGGGGTTTCTTGCAGAAAGAAAAAAATGAGGGATGGGATTTGTATGAAAATCTAGCTGAGAAGACCATCTAATGGGAATCTGCTAGTGAGACCTCTAGGAATCCTAACTCCATCTCTTCAAAAGGAGGTCTCCATTCTATCGAATCGTCCATCGCTAATGAGGCTAAGTTAGCTAACCTGGCTAGAAGACTGGAAGCTCTAGAAACAAAAGAACTAAGTCCAGTCAATCAAGTCAGCCCGAACTAATTTTCAACCCGGGCTGCATTTACTGTCAAGCCATGAATCATGTGTTCGAGGAGTGCCCTGTGTTTCAGGCTCAGCAACCCTACCATGAACCGATGAATGCGGCCTTTTCAAGGCTGAACAATCCTTACGCACCAACGTACAATTCCGGCTGGAGAAATCACCTTAATTTCTCATGGAGCCAAAACAACAATGACCATTCACGATCAAATCATGCTAGCCACTTCCATCATGGTAATAATTCTTCCAATCATCAACCCAACTTCTCCAATTTCTATAATAATTCTCCCAACCATCCACCTAACTTTCAAAACTATCAACAGAACTTTCCTAACCAAGCTCCACAATCCTCCTTCCAGAATCCTCAATTAGAAAGGAGAATGACTGACTTTGAAAGAAACATGAAAAGATATATGAAAAATCAAGATTCTCTCATGCAAACTATCCAGAGGTTAGAGGTTCAAATGAGTCAACTAGCCACTCCACAGAATGAGAGACAAAAGGGTACCCTGCCTAGTCAGCCAGTCACCAATCCGAGGAATCTCAACAAGCTCATTTGGCTGAGGATCATTCATTTAATCAATGTAATGTTGTTCATACATTGAGGTCAGGAAAGAGAGTTGATAACCAAGTGTCAACACCAACCAATCCCATTCAGCACAACCACAATCAAGCTTCCACCTCATCTAATCCAATTCTGACGAATCTGAAAAAGACAAGTCAGCCAGCCAGGTGCACCAGCCTATAGTACCATTTCCTAATAGGCTGAAAAACAACAATCAAAATCCTCACATGGGCAAGATAATCGAGATATTTAACCAAGTGAAGATAAAATGTGCCACTTCTTGATGCCATCCAACAAGTTCCTTCCTATGCCAAGTTTCTTAAGGACATGTGCACCAAGAAGAGAAAGACTAACGTTCTAAAAAAGGCCTTCTTAGCCACTAACATCAGTGAGCTATTATCGGGTCCTATCCCTGTCAAGTACAAGGATCCAGGTAGTCCCACTATTGCCTGCACAATAGGACAAGCCGAGATTAGTCGTGCACTTCTTGACTTGGGGGCAAGTATCAACTTGCTTCCATTCTCTGTTTATCAACAACTCGGGTTGGGCGATCTTAGTCCAACTCGAGTCACCATCCAACTGGCTGATCGTTCTGTTAAAGTTCCAAAAGGGGAGATTAATGATGTCCTAATCCGGGTAGGAGAGTTCATTTACCCTGTCGATTTCATAGTTCTTGAGACACAACCTGTGTCCAACTCTAATCATAGGGCTTAAACCCCTGTTATCCTAGGGCGACCATTCCTTGCTACTGCTAATGCCATCATCAATTGTAGGAATGGGTCTATGAGGTTAACCTTTGGAGACATGACTAGAGAAGTCAATGTCTTCAATCTAGGAAAATAACCCTGCGATATCGAGGACCAAACATTTGAAGTCAACCTAATTGAGAATTTGACAAGTGAACATGGGAAAGAAATGGAATTAGAAATAGAGTGTGAATTTGGGTTAGAGTCTGACGACTTTAATCTTGATCAGGTTGTAGATTCTGCTGTGAATTGGGCCTCAAACCCTATTTCACCAACATTAGAGCCAACAGATTTGACTAGTCCTACCAGTGAGCCTTCCTCTTCCTTCGAATTGAAAGCCTTACCTGCGCATCTCAAGTACGCCTATCTAGGCGAACAAGAGACCTTTCCTGTCATCATTGCCTCCCATTTAAATGACGGGAAAGAAGAAGATCAGAAAGCTGTTCTAAGAAAACATAGGGAAGCCATTGGATGGACTATGACTAATATCAAGGGATTAAGTCCAACCATCGTTCAACATCGAATTCATCTGAATGAAGACGCCACACCTAAGAGAGACCTGCAGCGTAGGTTAAACCCTATGATGTAAGAGGCTGTTCATACTGAAATCATAAAATTGTTAGACAATGGGATAATTTATCCCATTTCTGATAGCCAATGGGTCAGTCCTGTCCACGCGGTTTCGAAGAAATCCGGTTTCACCGTAGTGGAAAACGAGAATAAAGAGTTGGTTCAAACTCGACTTCTCATGAAGATCCGAGTTTGCATTGACTATAGGAAACTGAATGCTGCAACTCGTAAGGACCATTTTCCACTTCCCTTCATTGATCAAATGCTTGAACGTTTGGCGGGTCATGAGTATTACTGTTTCTTGGACGGTTACTCGGGCTATAACCAGATCCCTATCGCTCCTGAGGACCAAGAAAAGACTACGTTTACATGTCCATTTGGGACATTTGCTTATCGTCGAATGCCCTTCGGCTTATGCAATGCCCCAGTAACGTTTCAACGTTGCATGTTGAGTCTTTTCTCTGATATGGTAGAACGATTCTTAGAGATCTTTATGGATGATTTCTCCATCTACGGAGATTCATTCACTCAATGTCTCCACCATCTAGAACTTGTCCTTCAACGTTGTGCTGAGAAAAATCTGACACTGAACTGGGAGAAATGCCACTTCATGGTAAAACATGGAATTGTTTTGGGTCATGAAATCTCCAAGAAAGGAATTGAAGTGGATAGAGCCAAATCGAGGTTATTGCTAAGCTTCCCATGCCCAAATGCGTTAAGGACATTAGATCCTTCCTAAGACACGCTGGTTTCTATCGAATATTTATCAAGAATTTTAGCAAAATTGCTAGGCCCTTGACTAATCTGTTAGCTAAGGATGTGTCCTTCACTTTCGATGCTGAATGCATAAATTCTTGGGAGAAGCTTAAGAGAGAGCTTATTTCTGTACCAATCATATCTGCACCGGATTGGTCTAAGCCGTTTGAGATCATGTGCGATGCTTCCGATTTTGCCATAGGCGCTGTCCTAGGACAACGCATTGATATCAAGCAGCATGTGATCTACTACTCTAGTAGGACTCTCAACGATGCTCAACTGAACTACACTACGACTGAGAAGGAATTCTTGGCAGTAGTGTTTGCCTTAGAGAAATTTTGTCCCTACCTACTAGGGTCCAAAACCACCATTTTCACCGATCATTCTGCGCTTAGGTATCTCATGATGAAGAAGGATGCCAAGGCCCGACTCATTCGTTGGATCCTCCTTCTTCAAGAATTCGATCTTGAGATTCGAGATAAGAAAGGCGTAGAAATGTTGTTGCTGACCACCTCTCACGGATCCCTAATTCTCCATGCAACGAATTGTAAGTTCACCTAGAGGGGGGTGAAGAGGTGATGGCTAATCTAATGGTCACTTAATGCCAAATAATGCGGAAGTAAAAGCTATTATGACTTAAACTAAATTCTTACACTAAACACCACGTATAACACAAGAGTGTTGCCGAATTCCCGTGAAGGGCTCTGGACAAACTCCTCTAGATTCCCCTAGATAAGGGTTGAGGTGCCGCGTTGGCTCTCTTGGTTGAATACAAGTGTTAGCAAACAATCCCACGCATGTATATCAATGAGCACAAATGAATATATCAAGCATATAAAGATAGACAATATAAGTATGCAAGATATAAACAAAAGAGACAAAGAGAGAGAGTGAGCAATCGCAAACACAAGGGATTTGTTTCGAGGTTCGAGCACACTTGCTCTACATCCCCGCCTTCGACACACGAAGGATTTCCACTATGCACGATCCCAATGGATCTCTCCTTGGTGCCGCAACACCTACAATCCCTCGGACTCCCTAGTCCCGTACACACGCAAGCCCCACAAGCTTGCCGAAGCCGCACCTCAAACCAAGAGTTCACAACCGAACTCTAAACCACCACGAGCACACTTGCCCGTTTCCTCAAAGTACAAGAATGAAATCTCTTGGTGATCTAAACACTTTGATCACCAATAAAAGCTCTCACTACAACACTCCTACAAAATGAATAATCAATGGATGCTCAAGTGTAGTGTGAGAAAAACTAGGAAGAGAATGGTGGAGGAAAACTCAAAGAATCACTTTAAACACTCTTGATAAAATCTTCCCTTTTGATAGGAAATATTTGCTCTCAAATTTGTGGAGAAAAACCTCTGAAAAGGATTGGAAAAACTGGCTCGAAAATACTCTCCAAATCTTGATCAAAACAGCCCCCAAATGCCCCATTTTATAGGGCAGGAAAAACTAGCCGTTGGAGGTCTGTCAGGCCTGTCGGTCGACCGTCCGGCCGACCGGCCAACGGTCATATTTCAGACCGTTGTGCCATCGGTCGACCGGCCGGTCGACCGAGGCAAGGATATATAGAGTAAACTCTCTGTCCGATCGGCCGCCGGGTCGACCGGGGCCTTTCCAGAGAGCAGAGCTCTCTGGACGGCCGACCCTCCTGCCAGAACTGGCATACACGTCCGTGCACGTCGGTCGAACCTGACGGTCGGCCGCCTTCAGGCAGCGGTCGACTGTCCCAGTCGACCGGCTGAAGCCAGTACAGAAATGTTAAGGGATTAAAACTTGGTCTTTTTGGTTGAAGTAAAATCCCATAAAAACATAGAAAAATATACAAAAATAGTTTTGATGTTATACTTTGATAAACAAACATGCTTGCACAAAATCAAGGCATGTTACATATGATTTGAACTATTTTTGTAACTTGGAAAATATGGCTCAAACGAAAACAGTATTTTTCAAAACTTATTTTTCCAAACTTTGTTTTTCCAAAACATCTCCAAATACAAAAACAAGATATTTAAACTCTATTAAAGCATAGTGTGTATGGATATGATCCACTACACAAACATGGTGAAATATCTATGTTTTTGACATTAAGTTCTAAACATGGTTTTTGGATAAAAGATATAAACTTGAAAACCAAAATTCAAACATGTATTTTCTAAAATAGAAAATCTTTTGTAAAACAAACTAAATCAAGAGTGTGTGTGCATGGTATACTTGAGCAATCCACCAACTACTCTATCCTTTACATTTTATCTAAAAATAAAATCTTTTAAAACAAACCTAGACTCAAGTCTTCATCTTCTTGAAGTCTTCACTTAAAGTCTTCTCATCTTCTAGACTTGGTCCAAACACGATCCAACGAGCTCAACACTTGATGTGGTCTTGATGCGTAGGCTCGTGAATCAACCGGTGCTAGCTCCAAAACTTGACTTTAAATCTTTTGTTGAAGCTCCACACCTACTAAGATCTTGATAACAAATCTGTCACTAATTAAACACAAGATCATTAGTACAATAACTACATGAGTTGATCTTCATCAAAACTAGAGTGATGGGCCTTTGGGCCAACAATCTCCCCCTTTTTGATGATGACGAAACTCATGAAGTTATATATGCATGGCTTAAAGTAAAGCTTCAAGGAAGCTCCCCTTTAACTCATGCATCACAAGAAATAAATAGATATGACAATAAAGCACATAAATATGTATGCAAATGAATGGAGATAAAACAAATCAAATCTTTTTCTCCTGTTTGCAAAACAAAATATATATATGCATAAACAATCTTTTTCACAAAACATGCATATAAAACCAAAATCTTTCTCCCCCTTTTTGTCAATCATCAACAAAGGGGTTAAAAAAACAATCAACAAATTTTTCTCCCCCTTTTTGTCATAAACTAAGAGATCAAGAAGGGGTAAACAATTAAGTCAATAAAGTTTATATGCGATATACATTCATGAAGAGGAAGACGGTTAAGTAACTTCCCTACACATATACATTACATGAAAGAGATGACAAGCCCTAATTCACATAATGCATAATATGTAATGCATAAGAGGAGATGTGAAGCCTCCCTACACACGTGTATTGATTGGTATCCAATATTGCATATTTTACATCATAACTCCCATGCATATTACAAATAAATATGTGATTTTTACTCCTCTTCTCTACATATTTGCAGGTACACACTTAATGGAGAGATATCCAAATAATCACTTAATTAACACTAATTAAGTGATTAATCCATGATTAAGATAAAGCCAAATTCAAATCCAGATCTAGAGAGATCCGCGCGCCAATTGGAGAATCCAAGTAGTCCACGTGGCTAACAACCCAACTACCAGATCTCACCAGAAAGATCCGGCTCAACGGCCCAGATCTGGCGGCGATCCCGCGGCAATCCGCGGCAATCTTAGGTTGTTATGGCCTCGGATTTCGTGCCAACAACCTAGGCTCTCGAAGGTTCTCTTCCATGCTATAAATACTCCACCTTCACCTGCGAGCTGAGACTGAATGGAGAAGAGAAGAAAGTTAGTAGATTGTTGTAATTTTTCATAGGTTTTTTCTCTAGGTTTAGTTCTTGTAGTCCCTCTTCTTCTTCCCTAGAATTCAATGTAAAAGAGAGTGATTGTGAGGGAGAGAGCTTGTGTAATCAAGGGTGACACTTGAAGCAACAAGGATTGATCCATCCTCCTTCCTCTACTTGAAGCTTGGTTCTAGTTTATGTGTTTTCTTTACATGCTTTCTTTATTGCTTTCTTTAATTCTTGCAATTTACTTCATGCTTTCTTGTATTTTTCTTATGGCTTGTTGTAGCTAATTCTTCTCCATGTACTAGGTTACCACTAGCTTAGCTTTCTTCACTAACTCATGGGTGATTGCTTTTGTTCATCTTGCAAGTTGTATGATCTTCTCTTCTCTGATGGTTAAACCACCATCTTGCAAGTGAGAAAGTAATTAGGTCAACACGTGAGACGAATCCTACGCTAATGGAGTGACAACATTAGGCAAGCATTCGCTATCAAGGAGTCTAGTAAGTCTTGGCAAGCTAGCAAGGTAAGCTAGTCATGGATTGCTTTCTTTAAGTTTCCTTTCCTTTTCTTGTGAATACCACATCCACTTCTTGATTTCTTTTCCAACGATTTCCACCATGAACATAGCCATCTTTTCTTTTAGTTTCTTTTTCACTTGATTCACTAAGTTTATAAGCAAGAGAAGAATACTCGTTTGTTCACTTCACTACCACACGTAAAGCTTCCATCGCGAGCTCTCCCTGAGAATCGACTCGGTATAGCCCTATGCTATAGCGGAGACAAGAAAGGGTACATCAAATACATTTCTATACACATAATAAGTACACCTCCCTCGTCTTAATCAAAATGGCGCCGTTGCCGGGGAGAGCGACGTTATTTTTGGTTTAAAGTGAAGTACTAAACGATCCTTCTTCTCTGTTGCAGGTTACAGGAGAAGAAAACAGGAAACTATTCATTGCAGTAACATATAAGTGGACCTGGGCCTCTGCTCAAGAAAGCAGAGCCCAGGATCCCTCCAAATTGCCGCGGATCCACAGAATTTGCCGTGGAAACGCGGCAATAAGGAGTTCACTTCTCACCAATTTTCTGCAGGGCCTCTGGTTCTGTAAAATACATCTGTTGCTATACTTTATTTCCTGTATTCTGCATCCTACTCCTGCTTAATTAAAAAACAGTAAAAAGTTGGTTGAATTGTTAAAAATTGTTTAGACACTTGCATTTTAGGCACGTGTCTTTTCAATTCTTTACTTTTACTGTTGAAGAGTGCTGGAGGCAAGGTACGTGTTTTGCATTGCATTTAGACTAGGACAAACTCCTTGCTTGATTTTCTTGCCTAGAGTGAATCCTTGTTATTTCTTGTACACTTGCACAATTCAAATTTAAGGGCATACCCGTAAATAAGATAAGGTGGGGGAGGTCATTACCCTTTCCTTAGCCCGAAAATCATTTTCCCAAGCACTCACTAACCAAGCCTAATTTAATAAAAAAAGTAGACGTTGGCCTTAGGGACATCTCGGACTCAATTAGGAGATTATCCTAAGGGGAAAAAGTGTTGGAATTTAACTCTTGCAAAATCGGTGTCTAGGAAAGGGGTTGAGGGCCGAAAGCCCGAAGGTTGCTGGTTACTTAATTAAGGAACGTCTCCGGACGGAAAACCTCCCACCAACCTTACCCTTCCCTGGCTGATTAGCTTGTGGTTAGAGTCTACACTAAACCTCCCGTGGACAGTCTATTTGTTAGGAGTCGTCTAGGTCTAAGTCTACCCTAACTTAGGTTAGAAATTTTTTCTTTTGTTTGTTTGTTTGTTTGTTTGTTTGTTTTTGTTTGTGATTGTGTGATATGGCTTATAATTACAATTCTTTCCATCCATATGTCACACACACTCCATATTCGGATAATTCCAACCCGGTGTTTTACAATATGCACCAACCACATACACCGGGTTGGCCTTATCCGAATCAATATGACCCATATCCCCCATCTAATAATTATAATGTCCAAAATAATTTCAACTCTTCACCGAGTCATTGGGGATTCACGTACCCCGAGTTTAATTATCAACCTCCTTGTCCACCATTTCCACCAAGTCCACAATATTCACAAGATTCATTTCCCGATTCCGCTTCATATACTCCTTTTTCTGAACCATTTGAAGAAAAATCTGAGTTACTAAGGAGTTTAGAAGCCAATTTACAGAGAGCTGAGCAGACACTTCCAGAACCATTTGTCTCTCCAATTCCACAGTATTTTCAAGAGTCTTACTCAGTTCCACCTTTTCCTAATGGACAACCACTTGTCAAGGAAACGAGTAAAGATTTCTTGTGTGAGTCCACTCTTCCATCATCACACATTTGTGACTCACACTATTCACAAAATTTCCAATTTCAAGATTCCTATACTCCCATTCTAGAGCAGCCATCTGTAGACCTATCACATCTAGAAAAGAGTATAGACATCTTGCAAGAGTCTTTCTTACAATATCAAACAACACGTGCCGAGTCTTTCAATAGTGTGAAAGAACAATTGGATAACCTTCTTAGGAAAGAGGAAACTCTATCCTATCAACATTTGACTAATCCAGTTATACCACACTCTATTGATATGACTCAAGACTCTTGTCATCTTGGAAGTCCAGATTCAATTTCAGCACATCCACCTGAACTTGTCCAAACTTCAGATTCCATTTTGGCAAGTTTTTCATTTCCTAAAATTGAACTTGTCCAAACGTCAAATCCCATTGACATTTTGGCAAGTTTTTCATCTCCTACAAATAAACTTGTCCAAACTTCAGATCCAATTGACATTTTGGCAAGTTTTCCTTTCCCTGAAATTGAACTTGAACATGATTATGATCCTGAATTTTCACCAGATGATTCAACTCTACTTCCTGATTCAATCATGACTTCCATATCCTTACCTGATTTCAATCCATTTCCAAAGTCAGAATTGAATCCAGTACCTATCTGTTGTGAAATTGAATCACCAATCTTTTATGATGATCACATTGAACTTGACCAATTTCATACTCTTGAAAATCCCATTGATAAATTGGCAAGTTCACAATTTTCTGAAATTGAACTACATAAGGAATGTGATCTTGAACCCCAACTTAGTGATTCAATTCTTTTTCCTAATTCCATAATGACTCCGGTATCTTTACCTCACTTCAATCTTTTTCCGGAGTCAACCTTGGATCCTTTCCCAATTCACAATGAAGTTGAATCACCCATCTTTAAGGATCATGTCGAACTTGCCCAATTCTACACTTCTGAAGATTCAATTGACATTTTGGCAAGTTCTCCATTTTGTGGAATTGAACTAAATGAGATATGTGACCTAGATTTGCACATCTGTGATCCAGTTCAAATCCCTGAATCATTATTGACTCCGGTTATATTACCCAATTTGAGTAACCTTCTAGAGTCAGTTTTGATTCCTATCCTTCCTGAACTTGAATCACTAATCTTAGATAGTCACATTCCATCATGGGAAACTGAATGTGGACTTGAGCTTCATTTTCTTGACTTGGACCCAGTTCCTGAATCTATTCCGACTCCTGAACCTTTACTTGACTTCATTCACTTCCCTGAGTCGGTGTTCCTTTCCGAGTCCAAGTCAACCGTTCTATCATTCCATATTCCATTCTGGGACAAGGTAGTTGATAAATTTAACTCAGAAATTATTTTAAAAATTTGGAAATTAGATGGGGGAATGTACATAATAATCTTAAATGCACACATCATTTTTGTGGGTCATATTATTGAAATTTCTGGTGGGTTCCTGAAAACCCAAAGAAAAGATGATTGGGCCATGTTTCGTGGACCAATCAGACCACCACCGGAACCACCACCTTGAGGTATATTTTTCCTTCCTTTCTATTTGTTTCATGCATACATATATCACGATGCATTGAGGACAATGCATGAAATAAGTGTGGGGGAGGGTTTACTAACTTAGAATTTTTAGATTTTCTTCCTTTTACACTTCTTTTAGAAAAATAAAAAAAAAATAAAAAATAAAAACTTTTTGAAATAAGAGACAAAGTTTTGTTCTATTTTTAAGAAAATTAAGATGTATCTTAGAGATTAAGAAAGCCTTAATTATGACATCTTAAGCCTAGTTGAAGTAATAGATCTTGTTTGAAAATTATAGGCTAAGTAAGTAAAATTGAGGAGATATTTTTATCTTACATTTTTTGCCTTAGATAATATGCACTTCACACTTACACATTTCTTGGGATGGAAACAAAGACTAAAAATGCCATATATATAAAAATAAAAAGAAAAAAAAAAGAAAAAAATATATATAAATAAAACATCACCTATTAAGCTGGATAATTGTGCCTCAAGAAGCATGATTACTCACGCCTAACGGTGATTATAAATAATCCCCTTTAGTTTCGTGGCCTTTTCTACTCGAGACCTTAAACCCGAGGGATGTTTTCTCATCTGGTGCCCTAAGACCGTCTGGTTTGGGAGTCATCGGTTAAAGGCTCGCTACAAGTGTAGACTAGAAAGCCTAAACTAAGGGAAGAAAAAAAGCATAAAAAGTATATAAATAAATAAATGACTTGATGGTTGGAGTTGAAATCCCAGAAATCTTCACTTACACGGTGTGCATACTATCTAGGTTTTATGAAGGATAAAAATATTCTATCCAATTTTGAATTCTTACCTTAATTAAAGACAAGATTTTGCATGGATACTAAGTTTAAGGAAGAATGATTATAGGTGGACTTATGACCTAGGATCACTTATATTTTTGCGAAAATAGTTCGTAAACATGTCTCTTATTCAAAATGCGTTTTCAAAACACTAACATTTGTCTTCTTTCTTATTGGATTTTGTGGGTGTAATCCGCTGAAAACCCTCAGGAGACAACACTCCTCCTCTAGGGTAACCTAGAGGTTTAACGGCTTGTTGCACATGCTCAGTGCAATCGCGTCACCTGCGAAAGTGGTGTAATAAACTGGTAGTATAGATTTTCTTTTCTTTTTCTTTGTTTTTGCTCGGGACGAGCAAAAGAATAAGTGTGGGGGTGTGATTGGTATCCAATATTGCATATTTTACATCATAACTCCCATGCATATTACAAATAAATATGTGATTTTTACTCCTCTTCTCTACATATTTGCAGGTACACACTTAATGGAGAGATATCCAAATAATCACTTAATTAACACTAATTAAGTGATTAATTCATGATTAAGATAAAGCCAAATTCAAATCCAGATCTAGAGAGATCCGCGCGCCAATTGGAGAATCCAAGTAGTCCACGTGGCTAACAACCCAACTACCAGATCTCACCAGAAAGATCCGGCTCAACGGCCCAGATCTGGCGGCGATCCCGCGGCAATCCGCGGCAATCTTAGGTTGTTATGGCCTCGGATTTCGTGCCAACAACCTAGGCTCTCGAAGGTTCTCTTCCATGCTATAAATACTCCACCTTCACCTGCGAGCTGAGACTGAATGGAGAAGAGAAGAAAGTTAGTAGATTGTTGTAATTTTTCATAGGTTTTTTCTCTAGGTTTAGTTCTTGTAGTCCCTCTTCTTCTTCCCTAGAATTCAATGTAAAAGAGAGTGATTGTGAGGGAGAGAGCTTGTGTAATCAAGGGTGACACTTGAAGCAACAAGGATTGATCCATCCTCCTTCCTCTACTTGAAGCTTGGTTCTAGTTTATGTGTTTTCTTTACATGCTTTCTTTATTGCTTTCTTTAATTCTTGCAATTTACTTCATGCTTTCTTGTATTTTTCTTATGGCTTGTTGTAGCTAATTCTTCTCCATGTACTAGGTTACCACTAGCTTAGCTTTCTTCACTAACTCATGGGTGATTGCTTTTGTTCATCTTGCAAGTTGTATGATCTTCTCTTCTCCGATGGTTAAACCACCATCTTGCAAGTGAGAAAGTAATTAGGTCAACACGTGAGACGAATCCTACGCTAATGGAGTGACAACATTAGGCAAGCATTCGCTATCAAGGAGTCTAGTAAGTCTTGGCAAGCTAGCAAGGTAAGCTAGTCATGGATTGCTTTCTTTAAGTTTCCTTTCCTTTTCTTGTGAATACCACATCCACTTCTTGATTTCTTTTCCAACGATTTCCACCATGAACATAGCCATCTTTTCTTTTAGTTTCTTTTTCACTTGATTCACTAAGTTTATAAGCAAGAGAAGAATACTCGTTTGTTCACTTCACTACCACACGTAAAGCTTCCATCGCGAGCTCTCCCTGAGAATCGACTCGGTATAGCCCTATGCTATAGCGGAGACAAGAAAGGGTACATCAAATACATTTCTATACACATAATAAGTACACCTCCCTCGTCTTAATCAAAATTTTACAAGGTATGTGAAGTTAATTGCACAAGAATCAGGTATTAAAGAGATGGTTTATGGTTTAGAATTCACCTTTGATCTTGTTCACTTCGAATATGTGATTATTATACCTTGTTCCAATCTTTCGTTATAGCATATAGCTATACCGAGTCGAACCACAAGGAGAGCTCGCGTAGAAGCTTTACAATACTAGTGAGAAAAAGAAACGAGACCTCTTCTTTGTTAATTACACAATAGCAAGCAATGTACAAGAAATGGTGGATTGGTGGTGCATTGTGAAAAAGAAGTGTATTGTGAAAAAGAAATGAATTGAATGAAGTGTGATGTGAAGAAAGGAGTGCTAGAATAAAATGTGTAAAACTCTCTTGATAGAAAGATGCATGGCTAGCCTAACTACACCTCCTTGCTAACGTACTAACTCTATGTTGATTTCAAGATTGTCTCAAATTGAATCATAGACAATTGAAGATAGCTTGCATGTTCAAGTGTGATATTCCTTCTTGAAGACTAGTGTTCCTTTTAGTTAGTTAGCTTGAAGCCTCTTCTTGAATATTAGGTTCTCTTACTAGATGTACATTGAGGAACTATAGGCTTGGTACTCAATTAGTGCAAAGGTTAGAAGAATCAAACTCTTTTGGACATTCAAAGCTTAACTACAAAGTTAGCTTGAAGTACATGAGATGATCTTGCTACACAAGTGATACAACCATGGTAATCCATCCTTATGATCCAATCAAAGGCTCTTTATAAGAGACACACAATTCATATAGAGATCTAACAAGCAATCACCAAAGGATACAACCATACTTCATTGGAATTCACAAGAAACATAGAATTATGCAAGTATTGAAGTATACAATCAACTAGAGATAGTAGTAGCTAGGTGAGTCTTAGCTAGCCATGCAACTAGAACTTAGCCCTCCATTACACTAACAACAAAGCTATAATTCTCCATGGAAATTAAAGATCTAAGCAATTAAACTAGAACTAAAATTGAATGCAAGAAATTAAAGCACATGAAATGAAAGCATACTCAAGTTCTTGCAAAGAGAAGATGAAAGCTCCATTGATGAATCCTTGATTCAAGAGTGTCACTCTCTTGATTACAAGCTCTCAAACTGAAATCTCTCTCTCAATTTGTCTAGAACTCAAGGAGGAAGGAGAAGAGAACTAAAAACCTAGAACAAAAATTACAACAATTCCCTAATTTTCTCTCTCTCTTCACTCACTTCCCGCACAGACCCTTGGCCAGCTATTTATAGGCAAATTTGAGAAGTCTCTGGAATCTTGACCGTTGGCACGAAATCCGAGATCTCAACGGCCTAGATCTGCCGCGGATTGCCGCGGATCTGCCGCCAGATCTTGGCCGTTGAGCCGGATCTTTCTGGTGAGATCTGGTGGTTGGGTGGTTGGCCACGTGGACTACTTGGATTCTCCACTTGGCGCGCAGATCTTGGTGAGATCTGATTTGATCTTTTGGCTAATTATGAATTAACCCCCTTAATTATCACTAATTAAGGTGGTTAATGACTTCTCCTCTTTAAAGTGTGGATCTGCAAAATTAGAGAAAATATGGGTTAAAAATCATATTTAATATACAATATGCAAGGTATAAAGGTGGTATAAAATGCAAATATGTGTAACAATCATGTATCACATAAAGAAGAGTTGTCAAGCTCCTCAATACAAGATACACTCAACATGAATCTATATGTAGAAGAGATGTTAAGCTCTCCTTGCATATAGGCAATACAAATCAAAATTTTTTTTTTAAGGTATCACTTGTAAAATCAAAATTTTAAGATACCAAAAGTAAATAATCAAATTGTAAATAAACATTACAAAATTTTAATTTTTCAACTACATAAAACATATTGATATCAATTGTAAATTTATAACAAATTTGAAGCATTTTGATACCAATTGAAAAACATGCATAAGCTTAAAAATGTCAATTACCAATTGAAAATAAAGTTTTAGATCAAGCTTAGCATAAACTTTGTGCTTTAAAGATGTATACCAAATGTAAAGTAAGCACATGAACATCATATATATGTATGAGAATGAATAATACCAATTGAAAATTAGAGCATACATACATAGAAAACAAAATATGAGTATACAAAAATAGAGTCAAATTGATACCAATTGAAACGATTCAATGATACCAATTGAAGCAATAATAAGATCATGTGTATATCTCATAAACTACTAATTTGAAGAATAAATAACTAGTATAAATTGATTTTTGAAAAACTAGTTAAAGATCCTTCAAAATACAATAAATCATATGTTTTTTATGAAACAAAACTAAATACACAAAATTTACACTCATAGTCTATAAAGCTCAAAATATGTCCATGAAACTAATGTTGGCCCAAGAGGTTACACTCTCCAATTGTTTTGTGTTTTGATGATGACAAACCAAATTAGAGCTATTTGGTACTAACAAGTTTGTTAAGATGAGTTTCAGGTTTTGTACCATGTTTAGAGACCATTTGCTTAGCTATTGCAAGAACTTCTAAGTTCTACCAAGCAAGGAAGGCAAATTGCACATCAAGGAAGGATCATAGAAGAGAAGGCACTAGCAAGGCATTGGATGGCTCAAAGACTTGAAGATAGCTCAAGAAGTCTTCATGTATTTTGTTTTTCAGTTTATAGTATGTTAAAGAATAGTGGATAGGTTTGAAGCTCTATCACACACGTTTTTGCGCACATGTTCATTCCAAAATAATTTCTTATAAATTATACAAAAATATTTTGCATACAAGTTTTTGCCTACAGATATATATTTATGTTTTATACTATTCCCTGTTCAAAAGTATTTTTATTAAAATCAAAATCCTCTTTGTTTTCTTTTCTAAAATCAATTTTTGACCTGATCCGGTCGACCGGGGCAGTCGACCGAGTCTGTGTCAGTCTGGTCCGGTCGACCGGACCAGTCGACCGAAGTTCTGGCAGATGCACGTATCCATGTGCATGTCTGTCGGTCGACCGAGGCGGTCGACCGGACTATTGCTTTTGCTCACAGGTTTTATCGGTCGACCGGGTCGGTCGACCGCTAGCCTATAACGGTCGAATTTTTGTACTACCGGTCGACCGGCCCGGTCGACCGATCTGACCGTTTGAACAGTAACGGGCAGATTTTTAAGAGCTGTTTATTTTTGTCTTTTGTGTTTAAAAATTCGTTTAAAGATATATTTTGATCTAATTACCTCCTAAACATCAGTAAATATGTTTTATCCCTAAACCCTAGCCCTCTCCTATAAATAGGGGTGTTTGGGGAGAGATTGGTTACAACAACAATTATTGCTAAAAATTCAAAAGTTTAAGGCTTTAAAAGTTCTTGGTTTTGTGCTAAATTCTCTCAATTTTCTGAAGGGTTTTCAAAAGTTTTTCTCTGATTTCAATTTCTTTTCCTTACACAAAAGAGCTTCAATTCTACTCATTATTCTCTAAGGACCTTTGTAAGGGAAGAGATTTTTGAAAGAGAGAGTTTGTGGTCTTTTGACTACCAAGGAAATCACTTGTTCTTGAGATTGTAGGAGTTGGGTACTCCATTGTAATTGTTCTTTGTGATAGTGGAAGTAGCTAGAATCCTTCTGGGGAAGGCGGGGAGTAGAGCTGGGTGCTCGAACCTCGATAACATATCCTTGTGTTTGCGATTGGTTTACTTTCTTGCACTCTTTTACTATACTTGCTCTTATTCTTGCTCATCATAATCATTGTCATATTTACTTGCTTGCATTCATCTTGTGAAACTTGATTGTTGTAGCTTTAAATTTTTTATTTGCCCCGTGATTAGCATTGTCACCTATTCACCCCCCCTCTAGGTGACTTTTCAATTGGTATCAGAGCTTGGACTCTAGGTTTGGCTTAACATCCATAGAGAGATCCTTAAAATATTGCTAATCAACATTTTCATTTCATTCATTCATCACTAGTAAACATGGCCGACAACATTAAATCCCCACCTAAATTTGATGGCCTCAATTTCCCAATTTGGAAGGTTAGGATGACTATATTTTTGCAATCTTTGGGTAGCTTAGTGGCCAAGTCCTTGACTAAACCTTATGTAGCACCCGATAGTGATGAGAGCACTTGGACCGACTTCAACTTTAGAGAATATGAGGCTAACTCCAAAGCCCAAAACTCCCTATTAACCGCCTTGAATGAGGATGACCTTACACGGGTAATTCATTGCCAATCCGCCTATGAGATTTGGCAACACTTATTGGTCACACATGAAGGGACTTCACAAGTCAAGAGAGCTAAGATAGATCTCTTGAGGTCTCAATATGAATCATTTAAAATGCTTGATGATGAATCCATTGACTGTATGATTACTCGTTTCACTAAAATTATAAATGGTCTTTCTTCATTAGGTGACGTCATCTCCAACGATCAAAAGGTGCGCAAAGTGATACGGGCTCTTCCTTCTTCATGGGAGATCAAGGCCACCACCTTAAAGGAGTTGAATGACAAGGACGAGATGGACATCATTAGTCTCATTGGGAACCTAAAGACCCATGAGATGGAGAAGAAGGCAAGAGAAGAAGCCACTACTTCAAAGAAGAAATCCATAGCCTTCAAGACTTCATCCACCAATGATGACGATGATGAAGACGAAGAAGAAGATGAGGAGCTAACTCTACTTGTGCGAAATGTCAAGAGGTTGTACCGAAAGAACAAGTTCAACTTCCGGAGAAGATTCGAGGGCAAAGAGGAGCGGAAGATCATTTGCTATAATTGCCGCAAACCCGGACATATCATGGCGGATTGTCCGGAGTTCAAGAAGAAGATGACTTCCTCCTTCAAGCCAAAGAAACCGGAGGAGAAGAAAGCCTACAAAGCAACATGGGATTCGGAAAGCGAGTCCGAAGAGGAGGTGGATCAAGCTAACATGTGTTTCATGGCAAACACACCCAAGGTAACCCCTCAATCCCTTGATGATGAAGATGATGATGTAAGTAAGGAAGTTCTAGTGCATGCTTTTGTAGAACTTTCTGAAACTTATGATAAAAAGAAAATTGAATGCATAAAATTACAAAAAGAAGTTGCTTTTCTTAAGAATCAACTTGCCATTGTTTCTAAAGAAAAAGATGATATTTCTTCTAATTTCATTTCCATGCAAAAAGAATTTTGTGCCTACAAGAGTACTTGTAAGGCAAAATCTCCTATTATTGATGAAAAAGAAATTTCTTCTTTTAAATCCAAAATGAATGATTTTGAAAAAGTTTTAAAAGATTGTGCCTTTAATACTAAGAAACTTGAAGAAAAATTTTCTAAAAAGCACACATCTCATGCTAAGATTCCTCATACTCACACTACACCTAACACGTCTCATGTTCATGCTTACAATGCCCATGCTCACAAATCACACACCCATTATGCTTTTAAATATGGTAGAGTATATAGATGCACATATTGTGGTAAAAATGGACATTTAGCTAAGTTTTGCTATGATCAACTAAATAGAACAAATAATCTTGTTTGGGTTCATGACACTAACCCTAGAGGACCCAAGAAAATGTGGGTACCAAAATCAAGTCTTAAATTGTTTGATGTAGGTACACACCAAAGCTCCAAGACGTAGGGAGCGGTGGTACCTTGATAGTGGTTGTTTAAGACACATGACATGGGACATCAACAACTTCACAACCCTATCAAGGTACATGGAAGGTGGCACAGTCACCTTCGGGGATGACTCCAAAGGAACTGTCATCGGTATAGGTAACATTCAAATTGGTGCATCTCCTATTATTGAGAATGTTATTTTAGTAGATGGTTTAAAACATAATTTGCTTAGCATTAGTCAACTTTGTGATCGTGGACTTAAAGTTGTTTTTGATGATACTTCTTGTAAGATTTTTGATATTAAATCCGATATTTGTATTCTCACCGGTTTTCGTGATAATAATGTTTATATTATTGACATGCTTAATTTAGATTGTTCTACTAAATGCTTAAATGCTTTTGATGAAAATTCTTGGCTTTGGCATAGAAGATTAGGACATGCATCTTTTGACCATATTTCTAGGATTAATTCAAAGGAATTGGTGAAGGGTATACCTTGCTTGGATTTTGAGAAAGACCGCATTTGTAGTGCGTGCCAACTTGAGAAACAAACCAAGTCTTCCTTTAAACCAATCAAGGATATCATGTCAACTAGGCCTTTAGAATTAATTCATATGGATCTTTTTGGACCAACTAAAACTAAGAGTTTAAATGGAAGTAGATTTGCATTTGTTTTGGTTGATGATTTCTCCCGTTTTACTTCGGTTTTCTTTTTACAAAATAAAGATCAAACTTTTTCTCATTTTAAAATTTTTCGAAAAAGAGTTGAAAAAGAAAAGGGTTTTCCGATTTTGAGAATAAGGAGTGATAGAGGTGGTGAGTTTGTTAACCAACTCTTCATGACTTATTGTGATGAAAAGGAAATTAAGCATGAAATGTCTTGTCCTAGAACTCCACAACAAAATGGAGTTGTAGAAAGGAAAAATAGAACACTTCAAGAGATGGCTAGGACAATGATAAGTGAGTATGACCTCCCTCAATATTTATGGGCCGAGGCCGTAAACACCGCATGCTATATATCAAATCGTATTTATTTGTGCAAAAATTCTTCAAAAACATCATTTGAAATGTATCATTCTAGAAAACCAAATGTTGCATATTTTAAAGTTTTTGGATGCAAGTGTTTTGTTTTGAATACTAAGGATAATTTGGGTAAATTTGATGCTAAGGCTTATGAGGCTATCTTTGTTGGATATTCCTCTACTAGCAAAGCATATAGAGTTTTCATTAGATCTTCTCAAACCATTGAAGAATCCATGCATGTTAAGTTTGAAGAATCTAATGTGTTTGTTGAGAATGTTGTAGAGTTTGAACCATTAGGTGAAGACATGGAGAGACTATCCTTGAAGGACTCACCCGCTCAAGAAGAAAAGCTAGATCCTATTGGTGAAGTTCAAGAGGATAAGGAGGAAAGCACTCAACCGCTTCCTAAAGCTTGGAGATACGCTACAAATCATCCTAAGGAGCTCATCTTGGGTGATGCATCTAAAGGAGTCACTACGCGCTCCAAACTCCATGACCTATGTGGTAACTTTGCTTTCATTTCTCATTTTGAACCCAAAGGCATTCTCGAAGCCGAGACGGACCCATATTGGTTGCTTGCCATGCAAGAGGAACTCAATCAATTTGAGCGCAACCAAGTTTGGCACCTTGTTCCTAAGCCCCACGATAGACCAATAATTGGTACTAAGTGGATCTTTAGAAACAAGATGGATGAGTCCGGAAATGTCATTAGGAATAAAGCTAGGTTAGTGGCCCAAGGTTACACTCAAGTTGAGGGAATTGACTTTGAGGAGACCTTTGCACCCGTAGCACGGCTTGAAGCCATACGGATGACACTAGCTTTTGCACGTTTTAAAAATTTTAAACTTTTTCAAATGGATGTAAAAAGTGCATTTTTAAATGGTTTTATTAATGAAGAAGTTTATGTTTCTCAACCTCCCGGTTTTGTTGATCATGTTCATCCCGATTTTGTTTTTAAACTTGATAAAGCTTTGTATGGATTGAAACAAGCTCCAAGAGCTTGGTATGAAAGGCTTTCTGGTTTTCTCATTTCAAATGATTTTATTAAAGGCAAAGTGGACACAACTCTTTTTACTAAGCATGTTGATAATGATATTTTAATTGTGCAAATTTATGTTGATGATATAATTTTTGGATCTACTAATGAGCTTTTATGCAAGGATTTTGAGAAAGTCATGCAACTTGAATTTGAAATGTCTTCAATGGGTGAGCTCAATTTCTTCCTTGGACTCCAAATCAAGCAATTGCAAGACGGAACCTTCATTAATCAAGCCAAGTACGCAAAGGAGCTAGTAAAGAAGTTTGGGCTTGAAGGATCAAAGGCTTGCAACACTCCAATGGCAACTACAACCAAGCTTGATAAGGACGAACAAGGTAAAAATGTTGATATTAAATTATATAGAAGCATGATAGGAAGTCTTTTATATTTGACGGCAAGTAGGCCGGATATCATGTTTAGTGTGTGTCTTTGTGCTAGATTTCAATCGTGTCCTAAAGAGTCTCATCTTATTGCGGTAAAACGCATTATTCGTTATATTAAGGGCACTATTGGAATGGGTCTTTGGTATCCGAAAACTATAGATTTTTCTATGACTAGTTATTCGGATGCCGACTATGCGGGTTGTAGAGTAGATAGAAAGAGTACTAGTGGGACATGTCAATTTCTTGGTAATTGTCTTGTTTCATGGTCCTCTAGGAAACAAAATTCCGTAGCTCTCTCAACCGCCGAGGCGGAGTATGTTGCCGCGGGGGCTTGTTGTGCACAAGTCCTTTGGATGAAACATACTCTCCTTGATTTTGATTTGCACTTTGATCATATAAAAATATTTTGTGATAATACTAGTACTATACACATGACCAAAAATGCAAATCAACATAGTAAGACCAAGCACATTGAGATTAGATATCACTTTCTTAGAGATCATTTTGAGAAAGGTGATATAGATATTGATTATGTTTCCACGGATTTACAACTAGCCGATATTTTCACTAAACCTCTTGATTTTGCTAGATTTTCGTTTATTTGTGGAGAACTTAATGTTTGTATTATTGAATAGACATGTTTTTCATAACCCTTTTTGATGTATGACAAAAAGGGGGAGAATAAGTTTACATGACAAAAATAAGTTCATTTGGTCTTGGTTCCATATGAATTTATATGCTTTAATTTTAAGATTTGTTTTATGAATTTATATGTTTTGGTTTTATGAATTCTTGTGTTTCAGTTGTTTTGGTATTTTTGGTATCAAGAGCAATTTTTTTGCTTTATATATTTGTTTTAATTAGTTTCAATGATTGGTGCATCATTTCAATTATTAGTATCTAGAGCATATTCTTGTGTTTTATGTATAGCATAATTTGAGGGGGAGCTTCCTCCCTATATTTTTGTTAATAGCCTATTTGTTTTGTCATCATCAAAAAGGGGGAGATTGTTGGCCCAAGAGGTTACACTCTCCAATTGTTTTGTGTTTTGATGATGACAAACCAAATTAGAGCTATTTGGTACTAACAAGTTTGTTAAGATGAGTTTCAGGTTTTGTACCATGTTTAGAGACCATTTGCTTAGCTATTGCAAGAACTTCTAAGTTCTACCAAGCAAGGAAGACAAATTGCACATCAAGAAAGGATCATAGAAGAGAAGGCACTAGCAAGGCATTGGATGGCTCAAAGACTTGAAGATAGCTCAAGAAGTCTTCATGTATTTTGTTTTTCAGTTTATAGTATGTTAAAGAATAGTGGATAGGTTTGAAGCTCTATCACACACGTTTTTGCGCACATGTTCATTCCAAAATAATTTCTTATAAATTATACAAAAATATTTTGCATACAAGTTTTTGCCTACAGATATATATTTATGTTTTATACTATTCCCTGTTCAAAAGTATTTTTATTAAAATCAAAATCCTCTTTGTTTTCTTTTCTAAAATCAATTTTTGACCTGATCCGGTCGACCGGGGCAGTCGACCGAGTCTGTGTCAGTCTGGTCCGGTCGACCGGACCAGTCGACCGAAGTTCTGGCAGATGCACGTATCCATGTGCATGTCTGTCGGTCGACCGAGGCGGTCGACCGGACTATTGCTTTTGCTCACAGGTTTTATCGGTCGACCGGGTCGGTCGACCGCTAGCCTATAACGGTCGAATTTTTGTACTACCGGTCGACCGGCCCGGTCGACCGATCTGACCGTTTGAACAGTAACGGGCAGATTTTTAAGAGCTGTTTATTTTTGTCTTTTGTGTTTAAAAATTCGTTTAAAGATATATTTTGATCTAATTACCTCCTAAACATCAGTAAATATGTTTTATCCCTAAACCCTAGCCCTCTCCTATAAATAGGGGTGTTTGGGGAGAGATTGGTTACAACAACAATTATTGCTAAAAATTCAAAAGTTTAAGGCTTTCAAAGTTCTTGGTTTGTGCTAAATTCTCTCAATTTTCTGAAGGGTTTTCAAAAGTTTTTCTCTGATTTCAATTTCTTTTCCTTACACAAAAGAGCTTCAATTCTACTCATTATTCTCTAAGGACCTTTGTAAGGGAAGAGATTTTTGAAAGAGAGAGTTTGTGGTCTTTTGACTACCAAGGAAATCACTTGTTCTTGAGATTGTAGGAGTTAGGTACTCCATTGTAATTGTTCTTTGTGATAGTGGAAGTAGCTAGAATCCTTCTGGGGAAGGCGGGGAGTAGAGCTGGGTGCTCGAACCTCGATAACATATCCTTGTGTTTGCGATTGGTTTACTTTCTTGCACTCTTTTACTATACTTGCTCTTATTCTTGCTCATCATAATCATTGTCATATTTACTTGCTTGCATTCATCTTGTGAAACTTGATTGTTGTAGCTTTAAATTTTTTATTTGCCCCGTGATTAGCATTGTCACCTATTCACCCCCCCTCTAGGTGACTTTTCAACTAAGTCATGACAAAATAAATAAAGTGTGAGTGTTCAAAAGTCATGTAAATAGCATTTTCATGAAAATAGCCATTGAAGCTCAAAAAGTGTGAGTATCATTTGTAAATCATAAAAATTCATTTTTTTTTATCAATCAAACATGAACATTCATTTTTCATAAAAACAAAGCACACTTCTAGGTATATGTATGATTTATTCAATCCTAACAATACACATACATATCCCAAATATAAAAGAGTCTTATCAATTGTATTTGCATGAAGGCAAGAGACTCACGGGTATACATGTATATTTATTAGATTTGAATTAAAAATATATATACATGAAGTAAAATCATAAAATTTGGCAAAGCATGTATAAATGAGAGAATCATCAAAACTAGCCTATACATGTATATATAGTGGGTACAAATGAGCATGAAGTGCAAATATATATAAATCAAATGTAACTCACTATTTGTACATGAATAATACAAGTTTTGATAAAAACTACATCTAAGCATGTTTTTACCACATGAAGCACATCAAAACATAAAACATGATCATGCTAAAAATATCATGAATGAATGAACATAAATAAAATGGGAGTTTAGAGATCGTTACCAACTTTAAAGCTCCAAACATGGTGGTTGTCCCACCAAAATTACTTGATAGCGGTGCTCCAAATATGTGTCCTTTTAGTTCAAATGCACCCACCATCAAGGCATCATCCCTCTCACGTCGTGTGAGAGCCCTCACCTACATCAAAAACACAAGGTGAGAGTTTTGGTACCCATTTTTTCTTGGGTCCTTGGGGGGTAGCTTTGTAAGGAACCCAAACATTTTTATTAGCAAAATTAATATGATGTAATCTATCAAAACAAAATTTTGCTAAATGGTCTTTGCGGCCACAATGTGTACATTTGTACACCTTAGGATGCTTATGTGTATGTGTATGATCGTGGCGTGCATCATAAGCATATGCATGATGATGATGTGCATGAGCATGTGGAGTTTGTTTTTTTGAAAACAAAGACTCCAATCTAGAATGATTGAATGCATATGAGCTCAAAGTGGAGCTCAAACAATTAATTTTATTTTTCAAAAGATTAATCTCACTATCTTCAATGGTGGCATGTAAAGCATGATGAGATATAAAATCATTTTTCTTTTCTTTTTCGAAACAAATTCTTTTTCTTTTTCACAAATCTTTCTTTTTAAAGAATTATTTTCTTGAAAAACAACTTCCTTTTGTTTTTCCACCAAATCAATTTTATTTTTCAAACTTGTGTTTCCTTCACAAAGATCATTCAATTTAGACATGAGGGAAACATTCTCATGTTTCAAATCTTTATTTTCCTTTTCTAAGCATGCAATCTTAGATTTAAATGAATCTTGTTCTATATGCATGCAATCAAATTTCTTTTTCAAATTTTTATTTTCTTTCTTAATCATGTCATATTTCTCTAATAGTTGTTGACAAAATGAAGCAAGCTCATCATATGACATGTTATCATCTTCTGGCTCGGATTCGGTAGTTACCTTAAGGGGGTTATCCCCTTGGACCATATAGCACAAGTTGGAGGTGTTGCTTCCAACGTCCGAATCGCTCCCGGCATAATATAGATCCTTTTCGCCAAGGGAGGTGATGATGTTCCAAGCTATAAAAGCCGATTCAATGTTAGAAACCCTAGATAAATAGTCATCATTTAGGGTACTCTTCAAAGCATAAAGGGCTTTTGCATTAGCCTCAAGATTCTTGCCATTTAAATAATAATCATTAGTGGTGGCAAGGTAAACATGAATGCCTAGGGCCTTGAGGTACAAAGACATCTTAACCTTCCAAATTTGGATGTTAAGAATGTCAAAGGTGGGTGGTGACATGAAGTCCATGGTGTGTGTACAAAAATTGTGATTAGCCTAAAATGAGGATCTTTAACTCTAGGTAGTTAGACCCAAATTCAGAGCACTTGGCTCTGATACCAATTGTAAGTTCACCTAGAGGGGGGGTGAATAGGTGATGGCTAATCTAATGGTCACTTAATACCAAATAATGCGGAAGTAAAAGCTATTATGACTTAAACTAAATTCTTACACTAAACACCACGTATAACACAAGAGTGTTGCCGAATTCCCCGTGAAGGGCTCTGGACAAACTCCTCTAGATTCCCCTAGATAAGGGTTGAGGTGCCGCGTTGGCTCTTTTGGTTGAATACAAGTGTTAGCAAACAATCCCACGCATGCATATCAATGAGCATAAATGAATATATCAAGCATATAAAGATAGACAATATAAGTATGCAAGATATAAACAAAAGAGACAAAGAGAGAGTGAGCAATCGCAAACACAAGGGATTTGTTTCGAGGTTCGAGCACACTTGCTCTACATCCCCGCCTTCGACACACGAAGGATTTTCACTATGCACGATCCCAATGGATCTCTCCTTGGTGCCGCAACACCTACAATCCCTCGGACTCCCTAGTCCCATACACAACAAGCCCCACAAGCTTGCCGAGGCTGCACCTCAAACCAAGAGTTCACAACCGAACTCTAAACCATCACGAGCACACTTGCCCGTTTCCTCAAAGTACAAGAATGAAATCTCTTGGTGATCTAAACACTTTGATCACCAATAAAAGCTCTCACTACAACACTCCTACAAAATGAATAATCAATGGATGCTCAAGTGTAGTGTGAGAAAAACTAGGAAGAGAATGGTGGAGGAAAATTCAAAGAATCACTTTAAACACTCTTGATAAAATCTTTCCTTTTGATAGGAAATATTTGCTCTCAAATTTGTGGAGAAAAACCTCTGAAAAGGATTGGAAAAACTGGCTCAAAAATACTCTCAAATCTTGATCAAAACAGCCCCCAAATGCCCCATTTTATAGAGCAGGAAAAACTAGCCGTTGGAGGTCTGTCAGGCCTGTCGGTCGACCGTCCGGCCGACCGGCCAACGGTCATATTTCAGACCGTTGTGCCATCGGTCGACCGGCCGGTCGACCGAGGCAAGGATCAGAGAGTAAACTCTCTGTCCGGTCGGCCGCCGGGTCGACCGGGGCCTTTCCAGAGAGCAGAGCTCTCTGGATGGTCGATCGGGTCGGTCGGCTGGCCCTCCTGCCAGAACTGGCGTGCACGTCCGTGCACGTCAGTCGACCCTGATGGTCGGCCACCTTCAGGCAGCGGTCGACCGTCCCGGTCGACCGGCTGAAGCCAGTACAGAAATGTTAAGGGATTAAAACTTGGTCTTTTTGGTTGAAGTAAAATCCCATAAAAACATAGAAAAATATACAAAAATAGTTTTAATGTTATACTTTGATAAACAAACATGCTTGCACAAAATCAAGGCATGTTACATATGATTTGAACTATTTTTGTAACTTGGAAAATATGGCTAAAATGAAAACAGTATTTTCCAAAACTTATTTTTCCAAACTTTGTTTTTTCAAAACATCTCCAAATACAAAAACAAGATATTTAAACTCTATTAAAGCATAGTGTGTATGGATATGATCCACTACACAAACATAGTGAAATATCTATGTTTTTGACATTAAGTTCTAAACATGGTTTTGGATAAAAGATATAAACTTGAAAACTAAAATCCAAACATGTATTTTCTAAAATAGAAAATCTTTTGTAAAACAAACTAAATCAAGAGTGTGTGTGCATGGTATACTTGAGCAATCCACCAACTACTCTATCCTTTACATTTTATCTAAAAATATAATCTTCTAAAACAAACCTAGACTCAAGTCTTCATCTTCTTGAAGTCTTCACTTGAAGCCTTCTCATCTTCTAGAGTTGGTCCAAACACGATCCAACGAGCTCAACACTTGATGTGGTCTTGATGCATAGGCTCGTGAATCAACCGGTGCTAGCTCCAAAACTTGACTTTAAATCCTTTGTTGAAGCTCCACACCTACTAAGATCTTGATAACAAATCTGTCACTAATTAAACACAAGATCATTAGTACAATAACTACATAAGTTGATCATCATCAAAACTAGAGTGATGGGCCTTTGGGCCAACACGAATTACCCATAAATGAGGATTTTCCTGATGAACATCTCTTAGCTATCTCTAGGGAACCTTGGTTTGCTGATATAGTGAATTACTTGGTCACAAACCAAACTCCGTCTCATTGGTCCAAAAATGATGTTTACCGGTTCTTATCCCAAGTCTGGTATTTCTTTTGGGAGGAACCGTATCTTTTCAAGTACTGTTCTGACCAAATTATTAGGAGATGCATTCTCGATGAGGAGGTTAAGAGTGTTCTATCTTTCTGTCACGAACTTGCATGAGGTGGACACTTTGGTCCCTGCAAGACTGCTAAAAAAGTGCTACAAAGTGGGTTTTATTGGCCAACTCTGTTCAATGATGCTTATGAATTTTGCAAGACGTGCCCTAGATGCCAAATGGTAGGAAGGATTTCAAACCGAAATATGATGCCCCTAAACCCAATTCTAAAAATAGAACTCTTTGATGTTTGGGGCATCGACTTTATGGGTCCATTTCCTAATTCATTTGGGAACCAATACATATTGGTTGCTGTGGATTACGTGTCCAAGTGGGTAGAAGCCATTCCTTGTAAAACTAATGATAACAAAGTTGTCATAAAATTTTTGAAAGAGAACATTTTTTCCCGCTTCGGAACCCCTCGTGCTATCATCAGTGATAATGACACTCACTTTTGCAATAGATCTTTTGAAGCTCTTATACGAAAGTATGCCATAACTCACAAGTTGTTCACACCTTATCATCCTCAAACTAGTGGGCAAGTTGAGGTTTCAAATAGACAAGTAAAGCTTATATTGGAGAAAACTGTGAACCAAAACCGAAAAGATTGGTCCATCAAACTTGTAGATGCTCTATGGGCCTACAGGACCGCTTTCAAGACGATTCTAGGAATGTCTCCCTATAGGTTAGTCTATGGCAAACCTTGTCACTTGCCCGTTGAGTTAGAGCACCGAGCCTTATAGGCAATCAAGCAGTTGAATTTCGACTTGACTAAGGCCGGTGACCTTCGAAAATTACAAATTTCCGAATTGGAGGAATTGAGAAATGAAGCCTATGAAAATGCTAGGATCACTAAAGATAGAGTCAAGATTTTCCATCACAAGCACATCATAAGAAAAACCTTTGTCCCTGGACAAAAAGTCTTACTCTATAATTTTAGGCTTCATCTTTTTTCAGGAAAATTGAAATCGAGATGGACTGGGCCATTCGTTGTAAAAACTGTGTTTCCACACGGTGCAGTTGAGATCAGTGACACAAAGAATGGAAATAACTTTAAGGTAAATGGTCAACGCCTTAAACCTTTCTTGGAATCGGTGCCGGTAAATGAAACGGCTATGGGTCTTTTTGACCCAGTGTATCGGTAACTTTCCTCCTTTCCATTTTTATTTCATGCACTTATACATTTCTTTCATACATTGGGGACAATGCATGAGATAAGTGTGGGGGAGGGTTCTAACATGACTGATTTAAAAAAAAAACTTTTTGAAGGGGTAGAACAATATTTTGATATATTTTTTGTAAGAAATTAAGTCAATTTTAAGGAATAGGAGAATCATAATTAGGATTTCTTACACTTGGTCAAAATAAGATAACTTGTTTGATTTTTAGGGTCAGGAAGAAATTTGTGAAAGTAATTTAGTCTATATATTTACCTTGATGACATATGCACACTAAATACACTTACACACTTAGGGTTTAAAAACAGAGACTCTTATGCCTTATAAAAAAATATATATATTATGAAAAAAAAGTCTAATTATTGATTAGCTAGGTGCTTTGGCCTAAGCAAGCCTTAGTATTTATGCAAAAGATAATTAGATAAGTTTGAAAAAAAAATTGTGTATATAAATCCTCTGATTAAGCTGGGTATTTATGCCTCATGAAGCATAAGTATTCACGCCTAAAAGGGGTACATCATATAAATAAAAACCTTAGTTTCGTGGCCTTATCTGCTCGAGTGTTTAAGTCCTTAGGGGTGTTTTCTCACCTGGTGCCCTAAAACTGTCCGGTTTGGGTGTCACCGACTGAATGCTCGTTACATGGGCAGATTAGAAAGCCTAATGAAATCGAGGAATAAATTTCACCAAAAATAAATAAATATAAGGCATAGGAGTTAATGTTAAAGAACCCTTAGTCAACTTCACAGTCACGATGGTGCATACGACTCAGAGTAAATTAATAGACTAGATGAGAAGTACAATTTGACGCTTTACTTTAATTGATGACATGTTTTTGAATAGAGACTAAATTTAGGAATGAAAAATTTGATATTCCTATAACTTATAGATTACTTAAAGCCTTACAAATATACTTCAAATATTTTCTCTTTTCAAAATGCTTTTCAAAAATACTAACTTCTTTCTCTTTCTTTTTTAATTTTGTGAGTGCAATCCACTGAAAACCCTCACGAGAAAAAACTCGTCCTCTAGGGGTAACCTAAAGGTTTAACGGCTTGTTGCACATGCTCAGTGCAATCGAGTGACCTGCGAAAGTGGTCTAATAATTGATTAGAGTTAGTCTGATGTTTTGCTCGAGGGCGAGCAAAAGATAAGTATGGGAGTGTGATTAGTCACATATATTGCATTTCATTGTTACCTTACCATGCTTTTTAGCTAATAAATCCTATTAATAAGTTTTCTTTTTCTTTGCTAAATGTAGGCCCAAGTGCTTAAAGAAAGAAAAGAGAAACAAGCCCAAAAGCCCACCAAATTCTGAATTAATTCAGAATAAATTCGAAATGAAGAAATCAGGGCTAAATCTAGGGATATCAAGAGGTTAAGAAGAATCCTCCCTGAATCGAGCGATTGAAGTCACACAATCAAAGGTTGTTTCGTCAACGTTTGGAGCAGAAACAAGAAAACCAGCAGAAGATACGGGCCAAACACCAAACCAGAGATCTCCCCCCTTTTGGTGTTGCCACCTGGCCACACCAGGGCCGGGAAAACGCGGCCCAAGCCGCGTTTCCGCGGCTTGTTGGAGTTTGTTGGGGGAGCGTTTGCTCCCCCAATCTTCCCGAGCTCCTCCTCGTTTGGTTTTTGGCTATAAATATGGGTTTCAGCAAAGAAAAAGGGAGCGAAGATTAGGATTAAGTTTTGTGTTTATTTTCTTAGGATTTAGGGTCTTTGTTAGCTAGCACAAAAGTTGTAATCTTGTTATTTACTTTGTAGTCCAGTATCAAAACTTGTGAGAGAGAGGAATTGAGTGCTTGTACTTGAAGATTGAAGTGACGTCAATACAAAAGTCGAGCCAAGTTTTCTTCCACTTGCAGTACGGCATGGTTTGCATTATTTCTATGCTTTCTTCTTCATTATTTTCTATGAGTAACTAAACGGTTTTCTGGGCTAGCTATCATAACTCTCTCTTGTTCTTCTTCTCTTCTATTTTTAAAAGAAAAAGACCCAATGAATCATATGCATGCCTCACTTAAAAGCCTTTCTTTTTGAAAGTGTTCTTGAAGGCACATGAGGATGGGTTTGGATTGTTGAACTCTCACTTCTTTCATGAAAATCTTTTGAATTATTTTTACTTCATTCTTGCTTCTTCGCTTTTGATGATTTAATATTCAAATTCTAACGATTTCTCGAAGAAAAGACTACACTCTTCTAACCATCTTATGTGCTTTGCTTCAAACTTTCTAAAAATAAACTTTAAGTTTTGCAAATGATCACTCAAGGCACTTAACATTTTAAGAGAAGAATGAACAATTGAGTAGTGAGATCCAGATTTGCTTTCTTATTATAAAACAACAAAACAATTCTCAAGTTTTCTAAATCACCTTCTCCAAAACCTTTTCTAAAAAGTTGCAATTTCTCTTTTAATCATCTCTTTCTTTTCATCCTCTTTTCCATTAAAAAACGAACACAATTCCTTGTTTTTGAACGATTCACCGAAAAGCTTCCATCGCATTCCTCCTCGTGGATACGACCCGTTAGCCACAAGCTACACGGTAAATTCTTAAACTCTTTGATTGTTCTTTCTTTTAGCAATCACTCCTTCCTTAATTTCTTTCTCCTTTCTCCTTTTTTAAATACATAGATCGTAATTTGGTCAAAAACATGAGGCAATGATCTCTTATGACTAAATCCTTTATTTCAAGGCGAAACCAAATTTCACTGGTGAGTGGTGTCTCCTTCTTGCTCTGGTGCAAATATTTATTTTGAGACTAATTAAAATTTTTTATTTTATTTTTAGGATCTAAGTCCTTAAGGTCTGTTGGTCAACTTGAATTTTTTTTCTAGAACTAGATTTTTTTTTCTGATATACCATTTTGTGAAACTAAAACTATATTAGTAGAACGTTGGTGAATAATTGATGAACAATTGATGGAACATTTCCTAAAGCATCTAGAAATAAAAAGTAGAACATTCCCTAAAACATATGATGATATGGTATCTTACTTTTTTAAATATTTAATCATTATTAATTAATTATTACTTAAGAAAATTAATAAATAATGTGGCTACAGCCTATATGTAACATACAGATTTTTAAAATCTCAATTTACGATCTAAATCCAATAATTAGAATCGATAATTCTGGTGATAATAATTTGATGAAATTTATAGAAAATGGAATATATATATATATATTTATGTAGTCTGATTATAATAAATTAGTGTAAACTGGTGAGTACAAGTTCTGAAGCGCTGGGTATTTTTTTTCATGAATTACTACAATAATTTTCAATTTTTGATTAATATTATAATATGGACTCGATAATTTCAAAAATTGTAAACTTTGATTTAAAGGAGAATTAAAAATATATAAAATTCTAATTTAATGATATATAAAATATTGACACATGGAAATATAATTAAATCAAATTAAATAAATAATTATATATAGATGTATAAGTGTGTGTGCACGCGCGCGCGTGCGTTCATCTATATGGAAATATACAAGAGGTGGAATACATGTATTTGTGCATGTATATAATTAATTACAAATTTAATATGGTGTGGTGATAAATAAAGAAGGTATATGTATGAATACCTTGATATATACATGTATATTACATGCATATACATTTGCATATTTAAATTAAATATTAGTAGGATGTGTGGTGGAAAAAGCGAGAATGCTTGGGAGAAGAGCTGATGAGGTGGTAATGTGTAAAAATTTTGGAAAAATAAATAAATAAATAAGAAGGATAATGAGGAAATAAACCTCATTCTCATCTCTCTTTCTCTCTCCTCCTTTTTCTCCCCCTCACCGTTTCTCTCTACCTCCTCTCCCCTTCTCTATGTTCTTTGGGTCGGCGGCGGACCAGGCCGGTAGGGAGACTCTCTGCGGCGGCTCAGAGGAGCAGAGGCGGTGCCCTAGCCCTATCTCTCCCTCTTGCCCTCGCTTTCTCTCTCCCTTTCTCTTTCTTCCTCTCACTGGTCGCCGAGCGACGACGATGGCTGGGGGGAGTGGCAAGGTCAGGGGGCGAGGTGACGCCAGTGGAGGCGGTGGGGAAGTCCACCGCAACACCCTTCCCTCTCTCTGTCTTTCTCTTTGCTCTCTCTTGGGGGTTAACCGGTGACGGCGGTGACATCGGTTGTGGCACAGCGGTGACGGAGGTTGTAGGGGTGGCCGCGGTGGCCGCGACGCAGTGGCAGAGGCTGCGAGGCATGCACGAAGAGCAGCGACAACGCTGTTGCTGTAGATTGGGTGTGAAAACCTATACGGGTTTTGGGTCCAACCTGACCCGATAAGACCGGGATCCGACCCGATAAGGACCAAACTCGATTCTAATTATAAAGAAAGGTAAATTTTCACTTATCCCCTTGATGATACAAATAATTACTTTTGAGATTGTAACGCCCCGATCTCGCGGGTACGAAGACGTAACTCCGTATATACGCAGAGTGAAAATACCCACCCTCACATATTACGCTAAGCATCAATACAATCATAAATCAGAGTACGAAAGTACAGTGATATTACATATTCCAATAAAATAGTACAAATACACTGTTATCTTAGAGTGTGATCTAATATTACATGAATATCACATCATCAAGAAATGTAAAGGAATGAATTACAAGGGGATATACAAGTATGAGCAGAACAACAAGAGCTCACATGCTACAACAGGGGATTTCAAGATCCGAGCAGGAGGGGTGTTCGAAAGGAGGAAATGGAGGGAACTAGAGTTCAGAGTAAACCGTTTAAGTTCTTAGACTGAAGTTCAAACTCTGAATATGTGTGTGAAATTACTTTACTCCTTCGAATTACTGTTTGTAGCAAAAGCTATAACGGGTCGTATCCGCGGGGAGGGCTTGCGATGGAAGCGTTCACAGTTCTTTATGTTTTAGTTTTTGAGAAGAAAATGAAGGTTCTTCTTTGTTTAAAAATTGAAAAGCAAAACAAAGTTAAAAGAAAATGATGAATCTTTGCAGTGTTTTTAAGAAAAGAAAAATGAAAGCGAGGAAATCAGAATGAAAATGACGAAGTTGGAAAAAGAGAGTTTTAGAATAGAGTTTTAAATTCGATGGAGAGAAAACCATGACTAACTAATATTCTACACTACTAACTTACTAATCTCGTTGGGTGACTTGTGTATCATGTAAATTCATTGGCAATTGTCCATCTTGCTTTGGTAAGTCAATAAGTTGCCCCAAATTGTCGATATGTTCTCATCTTAGTTTGGCTAGGTGGCCTCCTTGGATAATCGGCTCCCAATAGGTTCACATAATGGAACATAGGTATTCACACTTTAGATATGCTTAACAAGAATGTAAGATTTGTTAATTCATCAAAGTCATAATAAGCTAGCATGAAATAAGAAGCTAGTACAATAAGTGTTAGCATACTAAAGTGATCCATCTTCATATTCCATTAAGACACTTGTTGAAGAAATAAGGCTCTAAATGAGCCACACATAAATCATATGGAGGAGATAACAAAGCTTTCACTAAGATTAGAAATAATACTCATCTTCATTGGGAATAAAAAGACTTGTTAGATATAAGACTAGAAATGTAAACAACTAATGAGTCATATGAGTTAGCATCACTCAAGAGGGAATTAGTTAGCCATAGAAAAGAAAAGAAAGAAAGAAGACATAGTAAAATAAGTGCAAGAAAGTAAAGAGCCTTGAAAGTAAATGGCAATAGAGCAAGAAAATTAGATGAAGGAAACCTTGAGCTTTTGTATTTGAATTGTCACTTCTTCACTTACAGAGATCTCTCTTTTCTGAATCTAAAGGAAAAATTAAAAATTACACAAGGAAACTAAGAGAAAACTAAAGAACTCCTAAAACAAAATGTTATTCTCTCCTCCTTTTCTGCAGAGGCCCTGGGGGTCTTTATATAGGCCTCAGGAGCAGATCGCGACCCATCGTAGCTGTAGGATCAATCGCTTGATCAACGGCCAAAGATTTGCAGTGGAATTTCGCGGCAAAATCTAGGTCGTTGCGCCAGCGATCGCTCTGACATTCCGTTAAGGTGCAGGTGCCCAGCTGGAGCTTCTAGAACCCTAGAAAAATCCCTTAGTTCATTATAGAATTGGGCTTCCTTGATTTGGGCTCCTTAAAACACTTTAACTTCCTTGAAAAATTCAAGATTTGGGCCTTCTTCTCCGTTAAAGAATGGACCTGAAAAATAAGAGAGAGAAACGTTAAAAATCCTATTTTTATTAATAAAAAGCATGGCAATGTGATATAAAATGATGCAAAATGAAACTCAAATCACACCCCCATACCTAGCTTTTGCTCGTTCCCGAGCAAAATAAGGAAAGAAAAAGAGAAAATCTTAACTATATTATTACACCACTTTCATAGGTGACACGATTGCACTGAGCTCGTGTAACAAGCCGTTAAACCTCTACGTTACCCTAGAGGAGGAGTGTTGTCTCCTGAGGGTTTTCAGTAGATTTCACCCATAAAATTCAAAATAAAAGAAAAAATATTAGTGATTTTTCAAAAGAAAAGGAAGAAGAAAGTTTATGATCCATTTTTTTTAAGAATTTAGGTGATCTTTCGGTTATAGGTTACCCTAAACTTTTCTTATTATAAGCCTCCATTTGAAGTTTCATCTTCAACTTAGGTTAAGTTTTCAAATATAGAGAGAGAACTAGATTTTGTATCAAGCCTAACATATATACATTTATACGTATGAGGAATTGTTCTTAGACTATGGTACATATACATATATATATATATATATATATATATATATATATATATATAATATATATATATATATATATATATATATATATATATACACACACACACACACACACACACTTATTTCTTTCTTTAGCTTAAATAGGCTTTCTAATTCACCCATGTAGCGAGCCTTTTACCGATGACTCCCAGACCAGACGGTCTTAAGGCACCAGATGAAGATACATCCCCAAGGTTCAAGGACTCGAGTAAACTAGACACGAATGCTAAGGACTCAACCACCTTTAGGCGTGACTGGTTATGCTTCTTAAGGCACAACTAACCAGCTAAATTGGTAATGAAGTTTTTATTAATTTCTAACACATTTATTTTTTTCTCTCTTTTTCCCTTTTTTCTTTTTTTTCTTTTTTTAATATATAAATAAAGGTACTAAATCCTTGATTAATTCCTCAACATGTAAATGTATATAGTGCTTAGGAAAAATTCAAAATCTAACTATCTTTCTATTCTTTTTTTTCTTAACCTAAAGATCCAACAATTCTTCTGACTTATATCAAGAAATCCTAGTTTATAATTTTCCTAATTCCTACGATCAAGTTAATTCTTTTAAAAATGGATCACAGAAAATATTTTTTTATATATATCATTTTTCTTTTTTTATCAGAAAATCAAAATCTAAGAAAATCCTAGAAAATCAAAATCTAAGTTAGTTCTAAAAATAAAAAAATCCTAAAAACGAAAAAAATCTATGTTAGTATCCACTCCCATACCTATCTCATGCATTATCCCCAATGTATGCAAAGAAAATATATACATGAAATGGGTAAAGAAAAGATCTCCTTCGGCTCGGACCAACGGTGGTGCTAGGTCCGGCCGACTGCGATCTCCGCAAACCCTCCTCTATGCGACCTAGACGAGTGGCCTGCTCCTCTACCTGTTTTCTCAGCCTAACTTGTCCCTTAAAAATTTTCTTCATGCCTTTTCACATGGTAGACATGAAAGCTCTCGAATCAGTGGGTGGGGTTTGCTGCCAAAAGGCTGGGTCATCATCATCTCCAAGAGTTTATCAGAAGAGGACTCAGCTTGGGCATCTTCGGGCTGGACACTAGGGGTTCAGACAGTATGGAGACAACTGTTATAAGCACTTATTTCCCGCTCTGGTGCAACAAATACTCTATCATAAAAATCAAAGACAGTGTCCGGTAAGAAGTTCTTACACAGACGAGTTACCAATACCGGATGTGAGTATTTGGCGCCGCATGTGCGTGAGCAGTTGGTGATGAGACTGTTAAAAATGGTAGTGTTGAGGCAAATGGTGTGCTGCCTAGTCATAAGATCGTGGATAATTTGCAGCACCGGCCTATTAAAAGAGGTAGTGTGGTCATGGTTAAGGATATTGCGTTGGTTCCAGCGTCCAACGCAATGTATGATGTGAAAAGTAGTACTGACTTTGAGCCCTCTATCCTGTTCAGTACAGCGAGCCCCCATTATAATCATGTAACCAATCAAAGGCAGGGGGTCGCTATGGTGTGGGTTGCTGGGGAATTGCATGTAGTCCTCCAACATGTCAACAGTGAGCATAATGTCCCTAATAGCCAAGTGTACCGTGAATTGGTGGGTGTCAAGATTAATTATGGCTTGGTCAAGATTTTCATAAAAGAGCTTAACAAGCTCTGGGCAATAATAGGCCTCATGTTCAGAATTATCATACACTAATGTATATCAATTCTATTCCCTAATCCTATCCAAAAATATATAGCCATATCCATGAATATCGCTAAAGAGTCTAGAGAAATCTTTCTCAGCAAATATTGTGGGTACCATGAAGTAAAATATGAAGAAAAGGAGAGAAAATCGCAAACCTCCCTAGGAATACGTGAGGGGAAACCAAAATCAGATTGCAGAGAGCAATCTACAGGGTGAACTGCAAATCGAGTTATAAATCTGAGATCTACAGAAAGCCGCAACCACTGAAAAATTTGGCGGCGCACTGGACTCCACGAGAACGCCGCGGACACGCGGCACGGACTAAGAAAATGCGACTGAAATAGAGTTGCAGGGGCTGGAAAAATTTGGGTGGTAGCGCGCTCTTCTTTCCTTCTCAGATCTGCTCTCAGGATTTAGGGTAGGGAACAGGAGAGGGGTTGGGGAGTATTTATAGGGACCTGAAAAGGGTGGGTTTCTTATTTGCCCCTAGGTAAAATCGAAAATTACTTACCTAGGGTTAATTTCTAGTTATTATTAATGAAAATGGGTATATATAGGGGAGAAAACCTAGGTGCCCTTTAACACTTAAGTCCTTTATCATTTTTTATTTTGTTTTGTTGTTTTTTCTTTTATTTATTTTCTTTTATATATATTTTTCTTCCTTTTTATTTATTATTATTTATTTTTTTTATTTTTTTCTTTGTTTTATTTTACAAGGTAGGTCCCATAAGATTATCAATGAATACCAGGGGAAATTGCAAGAAGGGCCTGATCGCATGTAGACTGGGTCGCAAAGACCCAATTCAAGAATATCCTGTGATTCTAGCTCTGTGGGTAGAACGGTTTTAGTCTTTGGCCATTGACTTTGAACATGCTACCATTCTTGGGATCTGAAATCTCAATAGCACCATGAGGGAAAACGGTTTGTACAAGATACGGTCCTGACCACCTGGTCTTCAGTTTACCAGGGAAAAGGTGGAGTCTGAAGTTGTACAACAGAACTTTTTAACCGGGGACAAAATTCTTCCTATTAATGGATCTGTCATGGAAGAGTTTCGTTCTGTGTTTAGAAATCCGAGCATTATCGTAAGCATCATTTCTTATCTCTTCCAGCTCAGAAATCTGCAACTTCCTCAAGTCACTGGCTATCTTAAGGTCAAAGTTTAGTTATTTAATCGCCCACAACGCACGGTGTTCAAGCTCCATGGGCAAATGGCATGGTTTCCCAAATATAACTCGATATGGAGACATACCAAGAACAGTCTTGTAGGCGGCCTGATAAGCCCATAAAGTATCAATAAGTTTGATGGACCAGTCCTTACGATTCTGTCTTACAGTTTTCTCCAATATCAGTTTTATTTGTCTATTTGTAACTTCCACTTGCCCATTTGTCTGAGGGTGGTAAGCCGTGGATAATTTATAAGAAATGGAGTATTTCAGCATTAGGGCTTCAAAAGGCCGGTTGCAGAAATGACTCCCTTTGTCACTGATTATCGCACGGGGGGCTCTGAAGCGCGAAATGATGTTTTCTTTTAAGAATTTGATGACAACTTGGTTGTCATTTGTTCTGGTTGGAATAACTTCAGCCCACTTTGAAACATAGTCTACAGCTAACAAAATGAATTGGTTGCCGTAAGACATAGGTCCCATGAAATCAATACGCCACAAGTCAAAAATTTCTACTTTCAAGATTGGTGTAAGGGGCATCATGTCTTTGCGTGTAATTCGACCCGTCATTTGACATTTGGCACAGAATTTGTAAAAAGTATGAGCGTCCTTAAAGAGAGTAGGCCAGTAGAAACCACTCTGAAGGACTTTCTCGGCAGTCTTTCGTGGACCAAAGTGTCCACCACAAGCTAACTCGTGACAAAATGTCAAAACGCTTTGATGTTCATCCTCAAGAAGATACCTTCTAATGATCTGATCAGGGTAATATTTGAATAAATACGGTTCATCCCAAAAGAAAAACCGTATTTGTGTCATAAAGCAGTGCTTGTCCTGACCTGACCAATTTGAAGGTGTTCGCCCAGTTGGAAGGTAGTTTGCAACATCGGCATACCAGAGCTCTTTATACATCGTGAAGATGTGTTCATCAGGAAAATCTTCATTGATCGGTATCATATGAGTTGGTGCATTGGGAATCCTTGAAAGGTAATTAGCCACCACATTCTCAACGCCCTTTTTATCTTTTATTTCTAAGTCAAATTCTTGCAAAAGAAGTATCTATCGAATAAGCTTAGCTTTTGCATCCTTCTTTTGCATCAGGTATCTGAGGGCGGAGTAGTCGGTGAAAATCGTTGTCCTAAACCCTGTAGGTACGGGTGAAATTTCTCCAACGCAAACACAACTACTAAAAATTTCTTTTCAGTCGCTGTATTGTTGAATTGGGCCTCATTGAGCGTCCTACTAGCATAATAAATCACATGCTGCCTGTTATAAATACGCTGTCCTAGAACAACGCTTATGACATAATCGGAGGCGTCACACATGATTTCAAAAGGTCTAGTCCAATCAGGCGCTGAGATTATTAGCGCCGAGAGAAGTCTTTGCTTTAACTCCTCCCAAGCTTGTAGATATTCTTTATCAAAATTTAAGAGCACATCTTTTCCTAACATTAGTTAGAGGTCTAGCAATTTTGCTAAACTCTTTAATAAATCTTCTGTAGAAGCCAGCATGCCCTAAAAATGATCAAATGTCTTTTAGGCTTTTTGGTTCAGGGAGCTTTGCTATCACTTCCACCTTCGATCTATCAACCTTAATTCCTCTGTTTGAAATTTCGTGCCCCAGAACAATTCCTTACTTGACCATGAAATGACACTTCTCCCAGTTGAGTGTCAAGTTTTTCTTCATGCATCTTTTAAAACCAGCTTCAGATGATGCAGGCACTGGTCAAAGGAATCACCATATATAGAGAAATCATCCATAAAAAATTTCAAAAATCTTTCTACCATGTCCGAAAAGAGACTAGGTATGCAACGTTAGAACATTGCAGGAGCGTTGCATAAACCAAAGGGCATTCGTCTGTATGCAAACGTTCCAAAGGGACAGGTGAAAGTTGTTTTTTCTTGATCCTTGGGAGCAATTGAATTTAATTGTATATTGAATATCCATCCAGGAAATAATAATACTCGTGTTCAGACAATCTCTCGAGCATATGATCTATGAATGGAAGAGGGAAGTGGTTTTGCATGTGGCAGCGTTCAATTTTCGATAACCAATACAGACTCTAATCTTCGTTGAAAGATGAGTTTGTACTAATTCCTTCTTGTCATTTTTTTACCACAGTAAAGCCTGTCTTCTTTGGCACAGCGTGAACTGGACTAACCCATTGGTTGTCAGATATGGGATAAATGATCTCATTGTCTAGCAACTTCACAATTTCAGCACGGACAGCCTCTTGCATGATTGGGTTTAGTCGACATTGTAGATCGCGTTTTGGCTTTGCCTCTTTTATTAAGTGAATCTGATGTTGTACAATGGATGGGCTGATCCCCTTTATATCGGTCATGGTCCAACCAATGGCCTCTCGGTTTTCCCTCAACACATCAAGAAGATCATCTTCTTATTGTTCCGTAAGATAAGATGCTATTATCACGGGGAAAGCTTCCTTTTCACCCAAGTACCAATACTTGAGATGACTAGGAAGAACTTTCAGCTCTGAAGAGGGGGTGTGATGTAACATCCGGATTATTAAATTCTGATTTAATATCCTAATTTTGAGATTTGAGGTATTAAACAAAATAATTAGAAAGGATTATTTATTAATTAGTGCGAAGCGAAATAAAACTTGTTGAGTATTTAATTTGTATAAAATAGTTGGTATGTATATATATGCCTTCAAAAATGAATGAATATATGTATATATATACACATCATGTAGTGGTATTCTACCATGTACATTAACCCTTCCCACAATTGTTACACAAATATTTAATGACCTAAAGTAGCTAGTGGGCAAGAGGTGGCAAGAATTTAGGCAACTTTGGAATGAGTGGGGTGAGGTGGCAAAATGGGAAAGTGAAAAGGGAAATAGGTGTATGCGGTGGCAATTTTTTTTCCTAATATATATATATCTCTCTCTCTCTCCCTCACGCAACCACCCCCAAATTTCTCTCTCTCTCCCTCACGCAACCACCCCCAAATTTCTCTCTCTCTCTCTTTCTCTCTCTCTCTCTCTCTCGGCAGGGATGGAGGGCGCGCCAGCGCGGTGGCGCGCAGCGGCGCGCGCAGGTGCGCGCGCATGCTCAGGCAGAGCCGCGGCCGGCCAGGCCGCGACTGGCGGCCGGCAGCCGGCCAGGGGCTGCCGGATGGTGGTCGTCGGACCGGATTTGGGTGAGTGGGTCTTCCCCCTTTTATCTTTTCTCAAAATACATTTTTGGAGAAACCCTAACTCTAGAATTCATATTGATATGTTTCTCCATAAGTAGGCGATGTCAAGCCGAAATACTTTCATGATTGTGTGGATGATTTTGGATTTAGTTATGTGGTTGGAATGAGAATAAGTAGGCTATTGTTAGCCGAAATTATCATATCTGTATTGGATATTATATCCGACCAGTAATTACAAAGGAGGTGCTGCTGAATTTTTTTTAGAAATAAGGAAATGATAAGGATAATCGATTTTGTAAGTGGAGGTTATGTAAATTGAGGATTTATTAAACTGGGACCGTTACAGTTGGTAGAATGAGTATTAGACTTAGAATTGTTGTGGTCGGAAGAGGATTAGATTGCTAGGTTGATTGTCATGATTGATACGCATGATTGTATTCTCTTTGTATGTGAATATGTTGTTTGATATGGCAGGTTTAAAAGGGGGTAGGAGTTCTTACGTGTATGACTAATCCTGAAGCGCGGGATATTTGGTCACTACCTTATGTTCGGATTATGGTACCCACATGCCATAATTCGGATGTGTTCGACTGAGGGTGTGGGCCCTCAGTACGAGCTGCTAGTGGTATGGGACATTGGAGTAAGGCAATGATTAAAATATCAAGCGAGTTAAGATTAAGTCGGATCGTAAGAATATAGTGTAGAGAGTTGTTCATGAGATAATAAGTTCTTGAGAAAAAGGATCGAGAGGGATATTATATAGAAGTAAAGGATTTTGAAGTATATTGGAGGAATGTGAAGATTTTATACTTATCTGTTTCAAGCATGTCAAGTTTCGAGGACGAAACTTCTGTAAGGGGGGTAGAAATGTAACATCCGGATTATTAAATTCTGATTTAATATCCTAATTTTGAGATTTGAGGTATTAAACAAAATAATTAGAAAGGATTATTTATTAATTAGTGCGAAGCGAAATAAAACTTGTTGAGTATTTAATTTGTATAAAATAGTTGGTATGTATATATATGCCTTCAAAAATGAATGAATATATGTATATATATACACATCATGTAGTGGTATTCTACCATGTACATTAACCCTTCCCACAATTGTTACACAAATATTTAATGACCTAAAGTAGCTAGTGGGCAAGAGGTGGCAAGAATTTAGGCAACTTTGGAATGAGTGGGGTGAGGTGGCAAAATGGGAAAGTGAAAAGGGAAATAGGTGTATGCGGTGGCAATTTTTTTTTTTCCCTAATATATATCTCTCTCTCTCTCTCCCTCACGCAACCACCCCCAAATTTCTCTCTCTCTCCCTCACGCAACCACCCCCAAATTTCTCTCTCTCTCTCTTTCTCTCTCTCTCTCTCTCGGCAGGGATGGAGGGCGCGCCAGCGCGGTGGCCGCGAGGCTGCGCGCACGGCGGCGCGCAGCGGCGCGCGCAGGTGCGCGCGCATGCTCAGGCAGAGCCGCGGCCGGCCAGGCCGCGACTGGGCGGCCGGCAGCCGGCCAGGGGCTGCCGGATGGTGGTCGTCGGACCGGATTTGGGTGAGTGGGTCTTCCCCCTTTTATCTTTTCTCAAAATACATTTTTGGAGAAACCCTAACTCTAGAATTCATATTGATATGTTTCTCCATAAGTAGGCAATGTCAAGCCGAAATACTTTCATGATTGTGTGGATGATTTTGGATTTAGTTATGTGGTTGGAATGAGAATAAGTAGGCTATTGTTAGCCGAAATTATCATATCTGTATTGGATATTATATCCGACCAGTAATTACAAAGAAGGTGCTGCTGAATTTTTTTTAGAAATAAGGAAATGATAAGGATAATCGATTTTGTAAGTGGAGGTTATGTAAATTGAGGATTTATTAAACTGGGACCGTTACATGTGATCTATCAATGGTTGTTCTTCTTGTAAGGGAATAATAGGGGCCGCGTTTGTTGCCCACTCCACTGTGGATTCGATGATCTAATCAAGGTTGAAGTCATCTGACTCCAAATCAAATTCATTGTCAGACTCATATTCCATCATCTTTTCGTGTTCACTTGTCAATCCTTTAATCAAGTTCACTTCGAAAGACTGGTCATCCAAGTCTCGAGGTTGTTTTCCCAGATGAAAAATATTTACCTCTTTCGTTATATCATCGAAAGTCAGATGCATAGACCCATTCCTACAGTTTATTATAGCATTTGCAGTGGCTAGGAAGGGTCGTCTTAGAATGACCGGAGTTTGAGCTTTCGAATTTTGTACAGGTTGTCTCCAAAACAATAAAATTCACGGGGTAAATAAATTTCCCGACCCATATGAGGACATCTGTAATGTCCCTTTTGGGAATCTTTACAGATCGGTCAGCCAATTGTATAGTAACTCTGCTTGGACGGAGGTCGCCCAGCCCGAGTTGCTGATACACAGAAAAGGGAAGCAAATTGATGTTGGTCCTAGATCAAGTAGTGCCTGATTTATTGTAGTCTGCCCGATGATACATGAAATGGTTGGACTCTCGGGGTCTTTGTATTTCATAGGAATGGGCTCGGTTAACAACTCACTTATGTTAGGTACAAGGAAGACCTTCTTGGGGACATTTGTCTTTCTTTTCTTGGTGCACATATCTTTTAAAAATTTTACATATGAAGGGAGTTGTTGTATGGCATCAAGAAGGGGCACATTGATCTGAACTTGATTAAACATTTTTCTAATCTTCTCCATTTGAGCATTAGTCTTGTTGTTTGCTAGCCTATTAGGAAATGACACAATAGGCTTGTAAGTTTGCTCATCTGTGTTGTTTTTATCATTGTACTTGGAGGTTGACGGTTGTGAATTTGAAGATGGATTATTTGGAGTTTGTTGTACGGTCACAGGAGAATTTGATACTATTTTGTTGGAAATGGGATGATTAGAAACCTGATTGTCAACTTATTTTCTGAATCTTAAGATATGAACAATGTTGCATTATTTCGGAATTATGTCTTCAACTTCATGAATAGGAAAGGGGTTCTTAGGATTAGACAATGGCTGACTAGGCAGTGTTCCCTTTTGTCTTTCATTTGGTGAGTTAGCCAATTGACCTACTTGAACCTCTAACCTATTAATTGCTTGGTTGTGGTTGTTCATCATTGAGGCCTAATTTTTGGACAAGGTTTCAATTATTCTTTCCAAATCTGACATTTTTTTATCCAAATGATTCTGATGTTGTTGTTGGTATGTGGGCTGAAAGTTATATTGGTAATTCGATTGAAAATTCAGTTGACTCTAGTGTAAATTGAGTTGATGAGACTGAGCAGGGCATTGGTGTGGAAGTTGTTGCCTTGATTGCTTAGGACCAGACTGACTCCATAAAAATTTGGATGGTTTCTTCATCTCGGGTTGTATGTCTTGGAGTAGGGATTGTAGTTGGGTCTGGCATATGCTGCATTCATGTTTTCAGGGAACATTTGTTGAGTTTGGTAAACAGGACACTCCTCAAACAGGTGGTTGAGAGCATGTCAATATGTGCAACCCGGATTGATCACTTGTGTTGGGCTAACCTGGTTCAGTGAGTTGGGTTCCCTTACCTCGAGTAGTTCTAACCTCCTTATCACTTGTGTGATTTTTGCCACGTCAACTATAGAGAACTCAGTTGAATGCATACCAGTTCTGAAAGTTGTGGGGTTAGTTTTCTCAGAGTAAAACTCCTACTGAATGATTTTTCTGCTAAAAATTCATATAAGTCTCAGCCCTGATCCTCATCTTTCTTCAAAAATTCTCCTTGACACATGGTCTCAAGGAGCGTCTTAGTTTGATAATTTAATCCGTCATAGAGAATTTAACACTGTCGCCACTTCTCTATTCCGTTGTGAGGACATTGGGCTAATAAATCCTTAAACCCTTCAAAATACTTCCAGAGTGGTTCATTTATTTTCTGCCTATATTGCATTATATTCTTTCGGATGAGGGCAGTTTTATAGATGGGATAGAACTTCTTAAGAAAAACCTTAACAAAATTATCCCATGATGAAATAGAACTAACCGACAGATTATATAGCCACTTCTTGGCTATGTCCTTAAGCGCAAAGGGAATGAACCTCAATCTAACAACGTCTTCCCTCACTTGGGGAATTCTCATCATCAAACATACTTCTTCAAACTCTCGAATGAAGAAATACGCGTCCTCGGATTCTAGGCCATGAAACCTAAGGAGTGTGTTTATGAACTGAGACTCCAGCTCAAAATTATTTCTATTAGCCTCAGGTAAAAGAATGTAGGAGGGGAGTGAAGTCCGAATTGGGTAGAACTTGTCTTAGAGAGAAATGTGATTCGCCATGATTGGATTTGTATCAGGAGGTGGAGTGTGTGCAAGTGTAGTATTCCTAATAAGTCTTGATGAAATAGGATCCCGGTACCACTCTTGCATGCACAACACAGACAACGTTCACCCAACAACCAATCAAAAAAGGAAAATAACAAACAAAAATAAAGAAAAACAATCACCAAGATATCTAGGATCCCTGGACCTAGACGATTCCTAACTGGGCGATTCTCTGAGGAAGGTTGTTGCTTGAATCAGACCACAGCTAATCAGCCAGGTAGGGGCAAAATACGGTGAGAGGTATCCGTGCGTAAGCAACGGACTTAATTACTCCAAAGCATGGTATCTTCGAGGCTTAACTTCCCAACCTTAAATACTGATTTGACTAGAGTATGAATCAAAATAAGTTCCAACCACAACTAATCTCTTATCAAGTCCGGATGTCCCTAGGGGCTAACGTCTATCAATATTTATTTAAAGCTTGGGATTGTGAGTGCTTGGAATGTTATTTTTGGGCTAAGAAAGGGTGATGAAATTTTCACCTTATCTTGTTATTAGGGTGGTGCCCTTAAAATCAATTTGTATAAGTGTATAGAATATGCAAACAAGATCACTCAAAGCGATTAAATCATCCAAGAGATGAGTCCTATCTATATGCTATGCGTGCTACCTTACTTCAGCACTCTTCAATAGTAAAGTAAATGAATTGAAAAGACTCGTACCTAGAATGCAAACGTCTAATCAATTTTTGAATTTTTTTCAATAAACTTTTTACTGTTGATTTATTAGTAGGGTCCTGGTGATAGTATACAAGAAACAAATATTACAGTAAGCTATATTTTTGCAAAGCAAGAAACCTTGCAACAAAAACTATCAGTAGTTAACTCTTTCTTGCCGCGGATCCGCGGCCAAAACCGATAGAACGCGACAATTCAGAGGGTACTTGGCTCTGCTTTCTAGAGCAGAGGCCCAAGACCACTTATGTGTTACTGCAATGCTTGTTTTCCTGTTTCCACAACCTGTAACCTGCAACAGAAAAGAAAAAAATTGTTTAGTTCCAAAAACTTAACGAAAACCGTCGCCCTCCTCGGCAACGACGCCAAAAATTTGTTCAAAAGGAGGAAATGGACTGAGCTAGAGTTCAGAGTAAACCGTTTAAGTCCTTGTACTGAAGTTCAAACTCTGAATATGTGTGTGAAATTACTTTGCTCTTTTGAATTACCATTTATAGCAAAAGCTATAATGGGTCGTATCCGCAGGGAGGGCTTGCGATGGAAGCGTTCACAATTCTTTATGTTTTAGTTTTTGAGAAGAAAACGAAGGTTCTTCTTAATTCAAAAATTGGAAAGCAAAACAAAGTAAAAAGAAAATGATGAATCTTTACAGTGTTTTTAAGAAAAGAAAAATGGAAGCGAGGAAATCGAATTGAAAACGGTGAAGGTTGAAAAAGAGTAAGTTTTAGAATAGAGTTTTAAATTCGATGGAGAGAAAATCATGACTAACTAATATTCTACACTACTAACTTACTAATCTCGTTGGGTGACTTGTGTCTCATGTAGATTCTGAAAACACCTAGAGGGGGGTGAATATGTGAAAATGCTGATCTAACAATATTTTAAAAATAAGTATGAATGAATGATGCAACGATCACTCAAAACAAGACTAAGAGCCGAATACCCGGTGAAGGGTTCTGAACTCCTTCCTCGTGATTCCTCTAGATATGAGTTTGAGGTGCGTATTGCAATCTTGTTGTATGAGTAATGATCGACAATGAGGCAAGAAATGAATTGGAAGCAATAATGAAATGCACACAAGATATATCACAAGGTATGAAAGAATAGCAATAACACAAGCAAGAAAGTAAGAGCAATAGAGAGCAAAGAGAAAATCAATCGCAAATACAAAGTATTTGTTTCGAGGTTCGAGCCACCGCTCTACTCCCCGCCTTCACCGCCGTGAAGGGTTTCCACTATCCACCGAGGACTTTACAAGGTCTACCGAAGACCGAAGTACTGAACTCTACCACTTACAAACCTCTACCGAAGAGGTATCTCAACAAGAACAAGAAGAAGGAACAAGTAGCCAAGTGATCACCAAAAGGATCACAAACTTCTTACAAACTTTCTCTTTACAACTTCCTTATAAAATGAGGATGGGAATTTTGGCTCTAGAAGTGTAGTGAGAAAAACAAACTCAGTTGTAAATGAAACTTGCTTGAGAACACAACTGAAAAACAAAAGCCAAGAATGCAAGAGAGAATTGAGAGCTTTGAAACTTTTTCTTTCTTTTGAAAACTTGTAAACTAGGGATTTTTCTTGGTGTTTTTGCAAGAGACCTATCTCCTCTATTTATAGGGAGAGGAAGGGATTAAAACACATTTAAATTAAGTTTATTTGATCAGAAAATAACCCACAATACTCAGAAAAAGTCTGCCACAAAAACAGTGTAAAAACAGATTACAGATTTTCACCAAAGAGGAAAGAGCCGTTGGCAGCTGGCAGGCTTGGCGGTCGACCGGCCCCGGTCGGCCGTCAGCCCTGCTGGCATATAGCCGTTGAGCTCGGGTCGACCGACCGGTCGACCGGCATAGAGAAGGAAACACAGTTTTGTATAGGCGGTCGGCCGACCGACAGACGTGCACGAGCGTGCACGTCCAGGACACAAGATCCGGTCGACCGGTCCGGTCGGCCGGTCCAGCCTGACACAGAAAAACTGAGAGGAAATTTTGGACTTGGAAAAATTTGTAAAATATTTTTGTAGGTATATGTAGCTAAGTATCATGCTGAAAAGATAGTTATACATGGAGTAAACAAGATATAAAATTTGTAAGGATTTTGAATCATGTATAAAAATCAAGGCATGAATTTAAAAACAAATACCAAGAACAAAAACTTGTATTTTAAAAATGTGTGTGTGTCCTAAAGCCAATATTCTACAACCTCAAACTTTAACAAACTATATCTTACATTGGTTCTAAATAACTACAAGATCTTCAAGTGGGCTTCTCCATATGATTTTGCAAGCTTGATATTTGAGCCTGAAATGAGGTGACTTGAGTCAAAACAACCTTCCTTTAGGGAAGAAAACTCCATGAATCTTTAGAATCCTGAAACACACTTAAACATAAAACATGATTAGTACAAATAACTATATATGTTTTGTAATCATCAAAACTCAATAAAAGAGGTGATTGTAACCTTGGGCCAACAATCTCCCCCTTTTTGATGATGACAAAACATATAGTTATTTTAAACATGGGAAAGGAGCTTGTAAGCTCCCCCTCAAATTATGCTATGTATAAAAGAATGATTATGTGTAAAAGTGAATGGCTATATACATAAAGCATAAAAAGTATACAAAACACAATGCACAAAAACAAAATACAAAGTGCATAAAACATCAAACTAACTATTTCTCCCCCTTTTTGTCATACATCAAAAAGGGTAAAAAAATAAGAAAATTTCTTTCAAGAATCTATAATACAAACGTTCAACTCACTATAAATAAATGAAAATCTAGTATAGTCTAGAGGTTTTGTAAAAATATCGCAAGTTGAAAATCGGTAGAAACATAATCAATATCAATATCACCTTTCTCATAATGATCTCTAAGAAAGTGATATCTAATGTCAATGTGCTTAGTTTTACTATGTTGATTTGCATTTTTAGTCATATGAATAGTACTAGTATTATCACAAAATATTTTAATATGATCAAAATGTAAATCATAGTCAAGGAGAGTATGTTTCATCCAAAGAACTTGTGCACAACAAGCTCCGGCTGCAACATACTCCGCCTCGGCGGTTGAAAGAGCTACCGAATTTTGCTTTTTGGAAGACCAAGAGACAAGACAATTATCAAGAAATTGACATGTTCCACTTGTACTCTTCCTATCTACCCTACAACCCGCATAGTCGGCATTTGAAAAACTCTTCATTTCAAATAGTCCGGTTTTCGGATACCACAAACCCATTTCAATTGTGCCCTTAAGGTATCTAATAATGCGTTTTATCGCTACTAAATGAGACTCCTTAGGACATGATTGAAAACGAGCACAAAGACATACACAAAACATAATATCCGGCCTACTAGCCATCAAATAAAATAAACTACCAATCATGCTACGATAAAGCTTAATGTCTACACTTTTACCTTGTTCATTCTTGTCAAGCTTGGTGGTTGTTGCCATGGGAGTTTTACTAGTTCTAGCTCCTTCAAGTCCAAATCTCTTGATAAGTTGTGTACTTGGCTTGATTGATGAAGATCCCATCCTTTCTTTGCTTGATTTGGAGACCAAAGAAATAGTTGAGCTCACCCATCATAGACATTTCGAATTCTTCCTTCATGCATGATTCAAAAGCTTGGCAAAGGGTTTCATTAGTAGAACCAAAAATGATATCATCCACATAAATTTGCACAATAAGAATATCATTTTCTACATGTTTTGTAAACAAAGTTGTATCAATTTTTCCTTTCTTAAAACCATTTGAAATTAGAAATGAAGAAAGCCTTTCATACCAAGCCCTAGGGGCTTGTTTTAAACCATAAAGAGCTTTGTCAAGTTTGAAAACAAAATCCGGATGTGTAGCATCAACAAACCCGGGGGGTTGTTCAACATATACCTCCTCTTCAATAAATCCATTTAAGAAAGCACTTTTAACATCCATTTGAAAAAGCTTAAAATCTTTATATGAAGCAAATGCAAGTGTCATCCGTATGGCTTCAAGCCGTGCTACGGGTGCAAAGGTTTCATCAAAATCGATACCTTCGATTTGAGTGTAACCTTGGGCAACTAACCTAGCTTTATTCCTAATAACGTTACCCGACTCATCCAACTTTTCTTAAAGATCCACTTAGTACCAATTGTTGGTCTATCATGGGGCCTAGGAACAAGGTGCCAAACTTGGTTGCGCTCAAATTGATTGAGTTCCTCTTGCATGGCTAGCAACCAATATGAGTCGGCCTCGGCTTCGAGGACGCTTTTGGGTTCAACATGAGAAATAAAAGCATAGTGTCCACAAAAATCATGAAGTTGAGAACGAGTAGTTACCCCTTGAGATACTTCACCTAAAACAAGGTCCTTGGGATGATGTGGATTGTATCTCCAATCCTTTGAAAGTTGTTGAGTAGGCTCCACTTCAATTCTTTGAATTTCATTTCCTTGAGCCTCTTGATCCATAGTTGCACTTCCTTCATCATCTTTTGGCATGCCTTCAAGAGTAGGTGAGTCCTTCAAAGTGACTTTCTCCATGTCTTCATGCAAAGAATCTATTTCTACAACATTCTTAACAAACACATTAGATTCCTCAAATTTTACATGTATAGACTCTTCAATAGTTAAGAATGACTTATTGAAAACTCTATAAACTTTACTAGTATTTGAGTAACCTACAAAGATTGCTTCATAAGACCTAGCATCAAATTTTCTCAAATTGTCTTTTGTATTTAAAACAAAACATTTGCATCCAAAAATTTTAAAGTATGAAACATTTGGCTTTCTAGAAAAATAAATCTCAAAAGATGTTTTTGAAGTATTTTTGCATAAGAAAACACGATTTGATATATAGCATGATGTATTAACGGCCTCGGCCCACAAATAATGTGGGAGACCGTATTCACTAATCATTGTCCTAGCCATCTCTTGTAATGTCCGATTTTTCCGTTCAACTACTCCATTTTGTTGTGGAGTTCTAGGACAGGATAGTTCATGCTTAATTCCATGTTCTTCACAAAAAGTGAGAAAGGGTAGGTTAATGAATTCACCTCCTCTATCACTTCTTATTCTTAAAATTGAAGAATCTTTTTCCTTTTCAACTCTTTTCTTAAAGGCTTGAAATGTGAAAAGGCTTGATTTTTGTGCTCTAAAAAGAAAACCCATGTAAAACGCGAAAAATCATCAACCAAAACAAATGCAAAACGATTCCCACTTAGACTTTTAGTTTGAGTAGGACCAAACAAATCCATATGGACCAACTCCAAGGGACGTGATGTCATGATATCCTTAATTGACTTGAAAGAGACTTGGTTTGTTTCCCAAGTTGGCACGCATCACAAACGCGGTCCTTTTCAAAGTTCAAGCAAGGAATACCCTTCACCATTTCCTTGTTGTTTAACCTAGATAGATGGTCAAAAGAAATGTGGCCTAATCTTCTATGCCACAACCAAGAGTCATCATCGAGGGCTTTCAAACAAGTGATATTGCAAGACAAATTAGACAAATCAATCATATATATATTGCTTTCATAAAAATCGGAAAATATACATGTGTTGAAAAGTCTATCAATAACTTTACAAGCTAAATTATCAAAAACAACATCAAAACCTTTATCACAAAGTTGACTAATACTCAAGAGATTATGCTTGAGGCCATCAACTAAAACAACATTTTCTATTAAAGGGGATGTACCAAGTTTAACATTACCAATACCGATGATTTTACCCTTGGTATCATCTCCGAAGGTGACGGTGCCACGTTCATGGTATCTTGATAGGATTGCAAAGTTGTTGATATCCCAAGTCACGTGCCTTGAGCAACCACTATCAAGATACCACAATCCTTTACGTCGTTGCGCCTTGGAAAGTACCTACATCATTTAACAAATTTATTGACTTTGGTACCCAAATTTTCTTGGGTTCTTGAAAGTTAGTATTTCGAACCCAAATATTATGATGAGATGCATTAAGCCTATCATAGCAAAACTTAACTAAGTGACCTTTACGGCCACAAAAAGTGCATGAAAATACCTTCCCATACATGAATGCATGATGTGTGTGTGGAGGGTGAGCATGTTTGGGGGGGTTTGGCATGATGTAAAGGTTGTGATTTATGAACATGAGCATGCATAACATGGGGTTGTTTCTTAGGGGTTTGTTTCTTAGGAAACATAGCCTCAAGCCTATTCTTGTCAAATTCACACTTTTTCAAAACAACTCCTAAAGAATCAATTTTCTCTTTTAGCATGAAAATCTCATTTTCATTAACTTGTGAAAACTTACCCTTGCAAGAAATCTTATAGTTATCAAAATCTTTTTGGGTGGAAACTAAAGTAGAAGATAATTCATCCTTTTCTTTAGTAAGAGTAAAAACATGATGATTAAGAGACTCATTTTCCTTTTTCAAATTTAAATACTTTTTCTTAAGAACATCATAGTTATGTGAGAGTTCTACAAATGCTTCTCCTAGCTCATCCATGGAAAGCTCACAATCAAAAGAAGTGTCGGGGGTTACCTTACTTGTGCCTTCCTTAGCCATGAAGCACATGTTGGCGGTGTCAACTTCCTCCTCGGATTCACTCTCGGAATCCCAAGTGGCCTTGAAAGCTTTCTTCTTGTAAGGCTTCTTGGAGGTAGAGGGCTTGACTTTATCCGGGCATTCCACAACAATATGACCCGATTTTTGGCAATTGAAGCAAATAATTTTCCTCTCTTCTTTGCCTCCTTGCCATCTCCTTCTACCTTGGAACTTTGCATTGTTATACATCCTCTGAACGTTCTTAACAAGAAGTGAGAGCTCTTCGTCATCTTCTTCTTCATCGTCTTCGTCGGAGTATGAGGATTGACTTTTGAAGGCAATAGCTTTCTTCTTGTAGGGAGCCATTTCTTCTCTTGCTTTTCTTTCCATCTCATGGGTCTTGAGGTTCCCAATGAGACCTATAAGCTCCATCTCCTCCTTGTCGTTGAGTTCCTTCAAGGTAGTTGCTTTGACTTCCCATGAAGGAGGAAGAGCCGGATGATCTTCCTTACTCTTTGGTCGTTGTCAATACCATCACCTAGAGAAGAAAGTCCATTAATAATCTTGGTAAATCTAGTAACCATATCATCTATGGTTTCATTTTCATTCATATAAAAATTCTCATATTGGGACCGAAGAAGGTCTATCTTAGCCCTCTTCACTTGTGAGGTCCCCTCATGTGTAACAAGCAAATGTGACCAAATTTCAAATGCGGATTTACAATATATTACTCTAGCAATATCATCATCATTAAGTGCTTGGAGTAATGCATAGTGTGCCCTAGAGTTAGCATCAAATCTTTGGTCTCAATTTCGGACCAAGTGGACTCATCACCGGTGGGTGCACTAAATGGTTTGGTCACCGCCTTTGCAACCCGGCTTCTTAGGGATTGCAAGAAAATGGTCTTTTAACCTTCCATATGGGAAAGTTAAGGCCATCAAACTTGGGGGGTCTTAATTCCATCGGCCATTTTTACTAAGTGAAAGAGTATGAAATGAATGTGGTGATTAGCAAATAAAGGATCTCTCTAAGGTTGTTAAGCCAAGAGCCTAGAGACCTAAGCTCTGATACCAATTGAAAACACCTAGAGGGGGGTGAATAGGTGAAAATGCTAATCTAATAATCTTTTAAAAACAAGTATGAATGAATGATGCAACGATCACTCAAAACAAGACTAAGAGCCGAACACCCGGTGAAGGGTTCTGAACTCCTTCCTCGTGATTCCTCTAGATATGAGTTTGAGGTGCGTATTGCAATCTTGTTGTATGAGTAATGATCGACAATGAGACAAGAAATGAATTGGAAACAATAATGAAATGCACACAAGATATATCACAAGGTATGAAAGAATAGCAATAACACAAGCAAGAAAGTAAGAGCAATAGAGAGCAAAGAGAAAATCAATCGCAAACACAAAGTATTTGTTTCGAGGTTCGAGCCACCGCTCTACTCCCCGCCTTCACCGCCGTGAAGGGTTTCCACTATCCACCGATGACTTTACAAGGTCTACCGAAGACCGGAGTACCGAACTCCACCACTTACAAACCTCTACCGAAGAGGTATCTCAACAAGAACAAGAAGAAGGAACAAGTAGCCAAGTGATCACCAAAAGGATCACAAACTTCTTACAAACTTTCTCTTTACAACTTTCTTATAGAATGAGGATGGGAATTTTGGCTCTAGAAGTGTAGTGAGAAAAACAAACTCAGTTGTAAATGAAACTTGCTTGAGAACATAAATGAAAAACAAAAGCCAAGAATGCAAGAGAGAATTGAGAGCTTTGAAACTTTTTCTTTCTTTTGAAAACTTGTAAACTAGGGATTTTTCTTGGTGTTTTTGCAAGAGACCTATCTCCTCTATTTATAGGGAGAGGAAGGGATTAAACACATTTAAATTAAGTTTATTTGATCAAAAAATAACCCACAATACTCAGAAAAAGTCTGCCACAAAAACAGTGTAAAAACATATTACAGATTTTCACCAAAGAGGAAAGAGCTGTTGGCAGCTGGCAGGCTTGGCGGTTGACCGGCCGGTCGGCCGTCAGCCCTACTGGCATATAGCCGTTGAGCTCGGGTCGACCAGCATAGAGAAGGAAACACAGTTTTGTATAGGCGGTCGGCCGGTCGGCCGACCGACAAAAAACAGAGAGCAGAAGTTTCGGTCGGTCGGCTGGTCGGCTGACCGACAGACGTGCACGACCGTGCACGTCCAGGACACAGGATCCGGTCGACCGGTCCGGTCGGCCGGTCCAGCCTGACACAGAAAAACTGAGAGGAAATTTTGGACTTGGAAATTTTGTAAAATATTTTTGTAGGTATATGTAGCTAAGTATCATGCTGAAA